>APFE030178493.1:73327-124391 GCA_000404065.3 Pinus taeda
TTGATGGCTGATATGTTTATTGTAGTTTTGTTCCTGTTATGTTGTTTATATGCACATTTACCTCGGAGGGTGTTACATGTACAATTTGGATGATTATACAATTGATAGTATTTTGTCCCTGAACTCCAATCTCAACTGGGTCTTTCTTTGATCTGACATGCATGAGTTAATTATGAATGAATCTTTAGTTTATTGGTTGAGAAGTTTTGGTTATACCCCACTAATGCAGGTTACACCCTAGTAATTCAGGTTACACCCCACTACTGGATCTCCCACTAATTCCTCCATAACTTGGAACTAGTTTAACTGAATTTAACTCAGTTAAAATGAATTAAATAATTACAACTCAAAAGAACTCAACATGGGCCCCTAAAATTTAGGAACCACTCTACATGACTCTAGATAGAATCTCGACTCAAATTAACTAAGCCAACCAAGTCAAATTAAATTAGTTAACTATTACAAGTTGCTATGAGAATTAGAATTAGAATTTAATTCCTAATTTAATTCAAGGACAAAATTAAATTAGGATCTCTCTTCATGTTAGTTTTAACATTTCTTGTTGCTATTTTCAACGCACAAGAAATGAGGAGGTTTTGAGGCCAAGTTTTAGGGCTTATGTGGGATATACAGGTGCCCTAACTAGGGCCAAAATTCCTCAAAGATATGCTATAGGGCTAAGACCTAGAAAGGCAGAAGAAGACTATTGTTTGAGGTATGTGAATGACTTTCAATGTTGAGGTTTTGCTAGGTGATGCAGGTCCATTTTGGAAATATCTAAAGAAACATATGTATAGGTTGTTGGAGGGTTGTTAGTAGTTGCTTGGAGTTCCCTATTACAATGGACAGGGGAAATCTTGTCACGGTTAATTGGGTAGGGTGTTTGGGCTTTATTTCATTAACCTCAAGGGTGGAGGATTAATGATAAGAGGGTTGTAATTTGTGGCCTAGTTCAGTGAATTGTAGGAGGTCAACTTTAGAGATAAGAGGGAAACATCCAAGCCCTAAGTCTTGTCATCTTTGGAGCAACAAAGGGGCAAGAAGTGGGCAATGGTGAAGACCCTGTGTGATGGTGTCTTTGAGGAAGCAAAGCAAAAGCTAGTGGACATACTTGTGTTGGCCAAAATTTAGTGACATTGGAGGAGCAGTGATAATTGATAGTGGTAGATTGTTGAGATGGATAAGCACACTTTTTGAGGGAGTAGAAGTTGCGTGATTAGCGGAAGGGAAAGCAAAGTGCCCACCAGATGTTTTCAAGATACGCGGACTGAAAGGGTTGTGGAAGTGCTACATCAACAAGTAGGTGAAGTGTACTTTGTTCAGGGACATATTGGTACTCATAATTGTTGATACCAAAACCTAGTTGTTGTCTTGTATCAGGGCTTATTGTAAGGGCCATGATCCCTAGTATGAGAGCTCTAAGATATTTGTATTAAAGACTTGTAATATAACAAGGGTTGGATTGAAATTTGTCTTGTGTACTAGTTGATTCATTGTTATGTATTTTCCACTATGCAAAGTAGAAGTGTCGTGGCATTTGAATGTGTTTGTGATCTTGATTTAAGATTCAAACCAAATTATTAAGTGTCGTGGAAAAATCAACAATTATTTCATTGCATCTTGAAGTTATGAAGACATCGTTCATAGGAAAAATATGCGACCTTTTGATTAAAGTGCTTCTCTTTGGATATACTGCATTTCATGTCCCTTGAATCTCAAATCTAACTAAATAAAACCTGAAGATGTTGAACTATCTCTTAAGAATCATGATGATGTTCTAGACTCAAAGTGAGTTCAATAAGATTATCGGGTTGATCATAAAATTATCTGAGTCTATGATGTCAAATTGCTAAATTGAAGAAGACTGAAAATTAACACTGCAAAATCTGAGGGAGTTGACCTTCTGACATCATAATAATTGAAGATTGTGCATTATATAGGACAATTGTGCAAACATGTATAAAGAGTGTTGAAGATACAAGGTCTAAATTTTGAAAAATATTACAAACTGTTGTCAATCACTTACTATCATGCAAGTTTGAAGGCTGAATTATAGAACTCAATGGATAGTTTTCAAGAAAATATTAGATGACATGAAAATGGTCTTGAGCAATGACATCACTTTGATTCAAGCTACGAGAGAAGTATCAACACGTGCATTCCTTGTAAGCAAGATTGCTCATATGATATTTGAAGAATGGCATTTGTAATTGATGGATGAAGAATCCTAAAGGAAGGAATTCACTTCCATAACGCCTTTTGAAGAAATCCTGGAAAAAAGGTTGAGTTCCTCTTTAAGGATGAAGATCAAAAGCTCTTGCAAATCTAATAAGGATCTATGTTTTAAGAGTATTAATGCCTTGGGTAATAAAGATTTTCCTTCATGAAATCCATTGCTACAAAATTTAAAGAAGCCAAATTTCTTGGTTTGTTGTGTCTAAGGATATTGGATGAACTTGTTGATGACAAAGGTTCCTAGTTAATGTGCTACTGTGGAAGAATCAAACATGTTGCAAGTTTGTAAGTAGATGTCTCGAACTGATCTTCAAATCTAAGAATAAAAACAAAATCCTCTTGATATTGACCTTGATGTGTTTAGGATACTTAAAGGATAAATTGATGAAATATAATTGGTTAATGTATATATTGGATGACATGCTCATACCTAGATGATAGAATATATTAAAAGAAGTATTTCTACAATAGTTTCAGAAACCAAATTTGGAACGATTAAGAATCATCATCAAGATCACTGGGAATCTAGGAAGGTTGTGAGCCTTGGTTATGAAGTATTAGACATCTAAGGTTTGTAAACCCTAGCAAGCAATTGGACTTGGATAAGAAAGACCCGGGCTTTATGTTCAAAACCCTAGGGTTGGACATTTCCACTAAAAGAAGAAACCTTAGCTTCTGCAAGGAAGGAGTGATATCATGATGATGATGTGAAGAAAATTGATTTGCAAGTAGGATGCAAGATGGCTAAGATCAAGAGAGAGCCGGCATGATATCAAAAGATAAGTATTTTATATCTCCCTTTACTGATTATTACTATTGTTATTATTTATAGTCTCTTATCTTTGTATATCTTGCTTGGTTGTATTTGTTCTTCCTGGGCCTCCTAGTGTGGATTATAGGCACATACTAAAGGTTGTCTAGGATGTGGATATAAATGAAAAGAATAGAAGAAATAAGTAAAGCTTGTGACACGAAGACTCGTGTTAAGAGATATTGGATGAGCTCTGGACTTAGAGGAGCAGATAGATAGGCCAGATTGAAGTTGGTTTTGATATATGTTAGTTGTGACTTCCAAGATAAAGATTAATAGAAGTACCAAGTTAAGGATTACATCAGTAAAAGGGAGAAGAATATGAAGTCAGTGACATCGAGTATGGTACTCGTGAAATAATGGTTATTTATAATGATGTCGATCCATTGTTTAGCATGAGCTTGTGATTGTGATGATCTATTTCTGACTTTGGATAAGGACCTATTTGGCCAATGTAAGATGGAGTTGATTGAAGGATCTTGGTACAATGCATTACTACCTACGATTGAAAATGTGGCATAATACTATTGAAACCTTTGTTGATATCCTTCAGAAATTTGGCATGATGGACTACAAGTCCATGGACACATCCATGATAAAAAATTTGAAGAAGTTGTGAAACTCTATTGATTGGCTTGTCGAACTATCTGCTACATGAATTTGTAGATTCTGATTCAGTTGGATGTTTTGAATACATGAAGAGCACTTCTCGATGTTGTCATATCCCGAATACCATGAATGAGTATTGTGCATAAATCTATTGCATTTAACACAACTGGGCTGAGCATATAGATGATTGTTCAACCTGTTATGAAGCGTTTTTCCTTCAAAAGTTGTTTGTTGGTTCTTTTTATTAGGTGTTGGAATCAAGCATGATATATCCAAAGTTGTGTGAAGCTTTCTAAGAATCTTCTTTTTCATGACAGGTTGAAGCACATTGAGATCAAGTGTCACTATATTCGAGATGTTGTCCAAAGAAGAGATGTTAGGCTCAAATACATTTCTATTGATAAGAAAGTTGTTGATGTTTTGACAAAGCCACTATCCTATATGAAGTTTGTTTGCTTATGAGAGAAGCTTGGAATGATTGAAAATCCCTCTCTCGGAGAGGGGAAGCATTGATTGTATAGCATCATGAATCTTCCCCGAGCTTGGCTAAGAAACCGTGGTTTATGCTTGGGAATATTGTTTTGGTTACTCCCTTGGATCATTGAGTTTGACTGAGAAACCTTATGGTTGGGGAGGTTGGTTCTGAGGCTTGGGGTGATCCCGTAGGTCCTTGTTTTTGACTGAGAGACTAGTGGTTTTGGTTGAGGACACTACTTGTGAGCTCTCTCCCTTAATTTATTGTATTTGATTGAGAGACCATATGGTTAGGGAGATTGACTCTTTTGACATTGAGATTAAGATCCCTCCCTTGGGTTGTGAACTAAGAGAATTTATAGTCGGGAGTTTGATATTGAGATAGATATTCCTACCTTGGGTCATGAACCGAGATACCTTATTTATGGTCGGGAAGAAGGACCCCTTGTACTCTCTTAGGTCATTGGGTGTGACTGGGAGACCATTGGTATGGTCAAAGAGTTTGATCCTAATTTGAGTCATGGTGTTTGACTGAAAGACCAATGATATTGTCAGAGAGATTGATTTTGATTACTCTCTTGAGTCATTGTGCTTGACTAAGAAATCATTGCTTATGGGTTATGAACTTGATGCCATTAGTTTTGGTTTGTGGGATGAGTTTGATGTTATGTTTCTTTCCTTATGATGAAACTTGTACATATGATTTTGTTATCTCTCCCTTAGGTCATTACCGCGAGACCGATGGATTGGTCGGGGAGATTGATCTTAAGAGAGAGAATGAAAATTACATCCCTAACTAAGCAGGGGTTGTTGAAAAATGGTAATTGTGGTTGGTATTTTCATTATCAAAGTCAAAGGAAAAATATATTGTTTGCTAGCTATCCAAGTCGCCCTCAACTTGACAAGTCGATCCCATCTCTTAAAGGGGTTTGAACCCAAGGTCAAAACCTATCTCCTAACACTCATATATATTGGCATTCGATTGGACCTAATTGGGCATCACCACACATCTCATTCATTCAACTAAACACAAGAAGATTTTTTCACATGTGTAAGGAGAAAGAAGAAGAATAAATTTTGCGTTGACCAACTCTCTTGACTTAGGTTGACCAACATTGACTTGATACATTTCTCTCTTCTTTGGAGAAGTTATTGATTGAGAAATGGAGGCTAAATTCTTCATGGTTTGTTGACTATTCTTTGACTATTCTTGAATATAAATCTATCTCTGTTTTGGGTTGTGGATTGCAAGTCAACTATTAAAGATTGACCGACATTTTCCTGAGGAATTGCAGGTCGAATTTTTGGCCTTTGACAAGAAGCATCGAGCTAAAATTTAGCCATCTTGTGTGGACTTTGAATATGAGAACTTTTGACCAGATTCTCTCTTTTGGCTGGTTTGACTTAACATTTATTGAGGTCAAAGATTGACATTGTGATTGGAATATTTTGATGACTTGAATTTTGTTTGATAATGTGATCCAGATTTATGAAGGAACAAAATGAAATACGGATTTAAACAAAAACATAGAGACACAGCGAAACAAAACTTCAATTAATAAATAGCAACTGTTGAAACCTATTTACATGCAGAAAGGAAACAACTAGCTAGGGCGATGGTAGCTTATCTCTGAGAAGAGATGTGACGGCTACATGCCTTCTCAACTATGTTATAATGAGGCTCAAAGCCCTTTTTATCATCAAGAAACAATGGAAAACCCTAAACATCAAAAAACCTAACCTCTTGATCGCCTATTTCTCAAGAAAATATCGTTTAGGGCCTCAAAACAACTCTAGAAGTTCACAACCCAAATAACTACCAAAAATAGAAAACCACCAAAATAGGAAACTGTGCTGGAACTTAGGAAACTGAAAGGAAACAATGTTGGGGCTCCATGTGGAATAGGCGGGTGGTCACCGATATCCACCTGGATTAGTCCTCCCCCCTTAGGAAGCAATGGTCCCCATTGCGTTGATTGCCTCCATGAGATGGGGAAACTTTTATTGAATTTGGTCCTTGGTGAGACACCTTCCTTGGTGTAGGAGTTAGCTAACTTTGATAACCCGATACAATTAGATCCTTTGTTGGCGAGTGTTTTTAATCTATGTGTCCATGATTTGATTAGTTGTCACCTATTTGATGCAATATGGTGAGCTATGTTGGTGTCAACTTCTCAGCAATGTTTGCTGTGTCCAATAATCATGGAAAGTATGTTTGAAGGTGATCCACATTGAATATGTTGTGTAAGCCAAGGAATGGAGGGATACTTAGTTCGAAAGCATTATCATCCATGGCCTTGGTGATGGTGTAAGGCCCATCTCAAAGTGGTCAAAGCTTTTGATGGGCTCTAGCAAGGTGTTCCTTCTGTAGATGCAACCACTCCTTGTCACCCACTTGAAACTTATATGGCACCTGATGTTGATCATGATGTTTACTTGGCATTGACTTTATCCAGGATTTCATGAACATGTTAGTGGATGTGCTAGATGAATTCAATAACTAGGTGGCTTTATCAATTTCAGAATGTACACGTGCAAATTTGCTCGTGTAGTCACAAAAAGCATGGCAATATCAAAAATACACAATGGTTGAAATCCCATGTCCACCTGAAAGGGGCTATGGCGAGTCGAGCCATGGAGAGCTTTGTTTTTGTTGTGTTTCACATAGGGAAGACTCTCATCCCATGTACGAGGATGATTGGAGTTGTAAATGAATAGTATGTGCACTATCATCCTGTTGACAACCTCTCTCTAGCAATTAGTATGAGGATGGAATATAGTCGACTTTGTGAGCTTAGTGTCCAACAATAACTAGAGGCTCAATCAGAATTCACTCAGGAACCTGCTATCCCTAATCTGATATAATGGTTTTTGGAATACCAAAATGTAGCCACACTCATTCGAAGAAGAGTTTGGAAGTGTCTTCTATTATGATACTCTTCTTACAAGCAGTTAATATAACCATCTTATAAAATCTATCAATGACCACAAACATAGAATCGTTACCTTGCTTGGAAGAAGGAAGGCCAGACATATAACCCATGGAGATGGATTCCCAAGGATAGCTAGGAGTAGGCAAAGGAGTGTACAAGCCTTGATTCTTAATGGTTGGTTTGGCGATGACACAAGAAGTGAAGGATATGACATATTTTCCAACATGCTATTGGATTTTTGGCCAATAAAAATACTTCTATAATGTTACCATGATTTTCTCCAAACCAAAGTGTCCCATGACCCCATCTAGTGCGCCTCTCAAATCATCTTGGCACATTCACTTAAAGGAGAACAAAGGTGCCCCAAATAGCTTAACAATGTATCTTGGAGGTTGAAGTCTGGTACTTGCTTTCCATCCATCAACATTTGGTATGTGGTGGCAAACTCTTGATCATTTTTGTATAGTTACAACCATCTAGAAATCTTGTTTCAGCAAGAGTTATGAACAGTGGTTAGCGCCACATCTGGGGGATGAATAGGGAAATATACGTCGCTATTGGTGCTTCCCTTCTTGTATTTAATGTTCAAATGGAATTGTTGCAGATACGTGGACCATTTATGATGGCAATCGTTCTGTAACTTCCCTTATGTTTGCATAAACTTAATTGGTTGGTGATCTGTGTGGAAGATCATCTCCATCCTCAGAATGTAATGTTTCCACTTCTAGTAAGCCTACATGATGGAGCACATATCCTTATCGTAGGTGGAGTATTTTTGAATAATATCATATAGTCTCTCACTAGGATAGGTCATCGGATGCCCTTATTGGGTGGGAAATGCACCAATAACATAGTTGGAGGCATCCGTCTCAATTTAAAATCACTGTTGTAGGTTTGGAAATGTGAGTCCTAGCACAGATAAAAGGCGTTGTTTCAACTCGACAAATGTCTTATGTTATTCCTCGAAGCAAAAAAACCGTTTCTTTTGATCTACCCTTTTAACTTGACTCAAAGGCCAAGTGATATGAAAGAATCCCAACACGAACCTTTGATAGAAATTAGAAAGGCCTAAAAAGCTGTTAAGCCCTATGAGAGTTGTCGGGGCTGGCTAATCCCCAATGAATTGGAACTTATCTAGATCCACATGCACTCCTTTCTCACCAATTATGTAGCGCAGATATTGGACGTGGTTTATGCCAAAGGAGCATTTCTCCAAGTTGGCACATAGTTTGTGCTGCCACATGGTTTGAAGGACCTACTAAATATGTTGCAAATGTTATGCCCAAATCTTGTTGAATATAAGGATGTTTTCCATATTTACAACCATGAATGAGTTGGTGAAAGGTTGCAAGATGTCATCCATCAGCCTCATAAAAGTTGCAGTGGCACTTGTCAACTCAAAGGGCGTGACCAACCACTCAAAGAGGCCTTCCTTGGATTTGAAGGCGGTCTTCCATACATTTGTGGGTTCTATTGGAACTTGGTGATGGCCAGACTTCAGATCAATCTTGCTGAAGTACTTTGCCCCCTTGAGCTGGTCTAGAAGGTCATCAATCCATGGTATCGGGTATCTGTTCCTAACAATGATATTATTAAATGCTCGATAATAAATACAAAGTATATAGCTCCCATCCTTCTTTTGTACAATTACAATTGGGCTCCCACAAGGTGAGGAAGTTGGTTGAATGTGCCCTTTTTGTAGCGACTCCTAGATTTGCCGCTTGATTTCCTCATTTTCTAAAAGAGAGCAGTGGTATACTAGCCCATTGGGTAAAGGTGCTCCAGGAGTCAAATCGATCAAATGCTTGAACTGATAGTGAAAAGGTACCCCTGTTGGTGAGGAGAATATGTCTCTATAATCCTCCATGACTTTATCAACTTGCGTCTGCTAAGCGAAGGAACCCTTTTTGGGGGCCACGAATGTGGTCACGATCTTCCACTTACTTTGAGAGAAAATCAGAAAGAAAAAAAATTCTTAGTTTGGGAGATGATCTTACTACATTACTTAGCAGAGATTAAAGAAATAGCTATAGGCGGGGCTACCTATGGTATTTTGTATAGTTTTATGCCCAAAGTAATAATAACAGTGCAAGGTCTGGACTCATATACAACATAACTCTTCCACAAGTATGGTTGGTATAATAAAACATCATAGACTTCAAGAGGAGCAACATCACACAATACCTCATTCGTGTAGGGCTTGATGTTGTAGGGAAGGTGACACTGCTGGCTGACACAGAGATCTCGTCCTTGGTGGAGCCACCTAATGGTGTATGGATGTGGGTGTGGTGTGATTGAAAGGCCCAAACGCTTAATGACCTCTTCTGAGATGAGGTTCTTTTGGCTCCCATTATTGGTAATGAACTACAATGGAGAACCCTTCACACACATCTGTTAGTGGGAGAGACACCCCCCCCCTTTGGATCTTCAGGCTCAATATTTTGGAGCTTGGTGATGGCAACAGTGGCATTAGGTTCTAAATCAGTAATTTGTTACCCCTTTTCATTCTCCTTGTCGAGCTCTGGCTTAGATTCGGAACATACATCTGACTCTGAAGCTATTAACTTAGTCACCAATGACTGCTTGACACAACACTCATTTATGTTGTTTGGGGGGGGGGGGGACTCTTGTGGAACTCAAAACACTTTTCAGTGTCCTTCTTTGTCTTTGTGGTGCTATTATTTGCTTGTGGCTTCGATGGGTTATCTCGAGACACCCCACCTTGCTTTTTCTTTTGTTTTGTGGTTTGGAGGTGCATTTTCCCTACTTCATATTCACATATCTAAGCTCTCGCTTCTTCTGTTTAAATTTCTACTCAATCCTCAGAGCATATCGATACACTGCACCAAGCGAGGAGATGTCTAGGAACTCCATTTCTATTTAGATGTATTAGGGTAGATAACCACGATACTTGAGTATCAGAAGTCGCTCATAATCCTTGGTACCCAAATTCGTGCATAGGGTATGGAAAATGTTTGTGAACTCCGACACGTCTTGGTGGCTTTCCTGATGTAGTGTGGTCCACTTTATGTACTTATCTTCATAGCTCCTAGCAGGGTAATATTGCTCCTTGACAACATCTCGAAAAGAATTCCAAGAGGGTGTGGCTGAAAATAGTGAGGGTTCCTCCTAGTCCCTCTGTTCACAATAAGTTCCCCCCTAGTCCTTGACATGGGGGGCGACTTTGAGAAATGAAAAACTAATCTTTTCCCTATTGAAAAAATTATGGACCGAAAAATATCCTTCCAACAGATTTAACCATCTATCGAGGGAATTTGCGTCTATCTGGTCTTCAAATATAGGAGAGTCAAAGTTAACTTGTACCTTAAAGGGGGTGGCACCTCCGAAGTGACTGTTGGATGAAGATGCTTCACCCATTGATACCCGCTGAAGGATCTGGGAAAAAATGTCAATCATCGCATTCCTTTGTCGCTCGAGGGCCTCTTCGAGCAAAATCTTGAAAGGATATGTTTCTCCCTCGTCTTTCCTTTCTTTTTCCCCGGGAGGTCGTCGGGGTTGGCGAGGCTGATCTTGAAAGGGTTCAACTAGTTCAAGTCCCAACTCCTTATACCTTGACCTCGTTGGGGACATGCACAACAAAACAGAGAAAGAGTAGACCACTCTAATACCACTAATCCAAATTTATGAAGGAAAAAAATGAAATATAGATTTAAACAAAAACGTAGAGATGCAACGAAAAAAAACTTCAATAAATAAATAACAATGGTCGAAAATTGTTTACATGCAAAAAGGAAATAAACTAACTCGAGCGATGGTATATTATCTCTAAGAAGAGATGTGATGGCTACATACCTTATGAACTACGTTACTATGAGGCTCAGAGCCCTTTTTATCATCAAGAAACAATGGAAAACCATAAAAATCCAAAAATATAATCCTAGGAGATGAAGTGCCAAAAGCTTGTAGGCCCCACTGGGGTTAGTTGGAATGTCAACTTCCCATGGTCATAAATTTGGTATACAATCCCCGTTTTGCGTGCACAATACCTCGTTAGAAATATCTATCCGAGGACAACAACTTTCATTCATAAGAAAACTTATTGTTTGCTCGTTTCTCAAGAAAACACCATTTAGGGCCTCAAAACGAATCTGAAAGTTCAGGACCCGAAAAACTACCAAAAATAGAAAATTGTCGAATTAGGAAACTATGTTGGAAATTAGGATACTGAAAGGAAAAAATGTTGGGGGTCCAAGTGGAATAGGTTGTTGGCTACCAATATCCACCTAGATCATAATGAAAGATTACGGGTTTTCCCCCTTGTGGGGTTTTGTCCCAAGAAATATTGGTGTCTCTTGTTCATTATATTTATTGTGATATCTATTACTCTACTAGAGTTAATGGTTGAAAATTTTCAAGTGTAATTGTTTAACGATTGGAATGTTCTAAAGAAGTAAAATTGTACCATTGGAAGTAGTTACCAGTTTTGAAAAATTGTACTAGTCTTGTTTGCACTAGAAAAATCAAGAGGAATGAATGGGCTCCTTTCCACCCAAGTTTAATTCCCATAAATGACATGATGAGCTTTCACTTAATGGCTTCAAGCCTTGTTATTAAAAATGAATAGTCCCTAAAAAACCATAACATGATTCCTCATATAAAATATAAAGGTATTTTCCATATGAAAAAATATTAAATATTTATTGTAATATTTCGTTCCTTCTTTTATATATATTTCTTTTAATATTATCTTTAACTTTAATCTATTGAAAAATTAACTTTAAACTTCATTTTATTCATAGTTTAAAAGACGTTCTCCTTTATCTTTAAACATTTTTCCTATCTTCCATTTAATACTTTTAATGTGTTTTTTTTTTTAAGGTGTTAGGTGACCGTGTGGTGATTAAGTTATTCCTTCTATTACATGTTGTTCATTAAGTTATCTTTTTAAATGAATTTATGATTTTAAACATTTTTTTTTTTTACAAAAAACAGTTATGGGATTTCATTAACTGATTGGCTAAGAGCCACAAATTCGATTACAAAAAGAGAAGCAGATTTCTGCATGTCTTTCGAGCAAGAGGAACATAACACTTACGCTTATCAGGCTCCTCTTTTTACATTTAATATATTGTACTTTTGCTGCTGAGTTCTCGAGATTAAAAATACAAACAAACTATTTCAATAATATGCAGTAAAACATGGCTCTTTAGGGGATTGGGCCCCAAAGTATTTCCTTATCTCTAAGAATAGTACCGGCAACTAATTGGACTGCCTTGTTTGCCTCAATGTCTGCTTCTTTGTTATTTGTTCTCAAAACATGAAAGTATTTCAGATTTAGGGACTTTGCCATGCCTTTAATCCTTGTAATTATCCTTGCTAGATGCAGGTCTGCTGGATTAGTATTGGTCGCCACTACTTTGATGATAACCTGGGAATCCCCAAAGACATTTGCCTCCTTGAGGCCCAACTCTTTGAGGAGTTTTATTCCTTGAAAAAGGGCCATCGCTTCAGCTTGTATGCTTGAGGAATGGCCTAATCCCCAAGAAAATTTGTGCTCAGATGTTTCATATGGGTTTATGATGAGCCCTCCAACTCCAGCAATTCCTGGATTCCCTTTGGCTGTCCCATCAAAGAAAAGAGAGGGAAGTGATTGATTGGACAGCCAAGATTGAAAATCTTCTTCGTTTTTCCTGCTTTGCCAGTCTTTGAGAGTTGGAGAAGTGCTATTTGGTTTTTGAAATTTGAAATTGAGGGAAGTTCCCAGATCAATGTCTTGCTGGCTTAGATTTGAATCATCTCCTTTGTCTCCTAGCCACTCAACTAGCTGACTTTTCACTGAATTGGCAACTATTCTGAATTCCTGTTCCTTATTTCGAAATATCCTTCTGTTCCTTTCTAGCCAAACTTGCCAGTTGATGAATTTAGGTAGAGCACTTGAAGTTTCCCTGATTGTTTTATTTTTTGGATATGGGCCTGGATATCTGGCCATCCAGCCCACAAGCAGATCCAAAACTGAGGAGGGGAAGATGAACTTATACTTCCAAGAACCAAGAAGCTCCTGTCATATGAAAACCACAAACTTGCACTCGATCATGAGGTGGAGGGTGGATTCCAAGTTTTCCTTGCAAAGCGAGCATCTTTAAGGCCCAGAGATGCCCCTTTTCTGAAGCCTGTCTTCAGTTAGAATTTTTTGGTGGCAAAGAAGCCAACAAAAGTGATTGACTTTTGGAATTGAAGGGAGTTTCCAAATGCCTACCCAGGGAGCAGGATTGGGAGGCACGTGAGGCCACTCCAGACATTTAGCATAGCCCTGAGCTACTGTGTAACATGCCAGTTTCGGGCCCCAACCTCTCACGTCCTGCCTGCATGTGTGAATTGGAGCCAACCCGTGCATCTTTGTGGTGAACATTTCCAGTTATGATTGTAAGGTGGGTGGAACTGGGAGCTGTTTCCAACCCGTCCAAACGTCACCATTCCAATTCGAGAGGTCCCACAACGTGCTGATGCTAGCCTCTGTCATCCATCGTTTCAACTCTGTCATGGATCTTGATTCTGCCAGCAGGGGACTATTTAGAATATTGTCATTCCACATATTGATGCGTTTCCCATTTCCTGGAATCTAGAAGGAATGATTTCTTATCAGTGAGCCAATTTTGTTGTTGATCATATTGAAAGGGGTTCTGAGTTGATTTTTGGGTTGATCCAGGCATCTAAGTCTCGATCCTCTGAAGTATTTCCTCCACAGTGTAACTTGGACCCAACTTGGATTTGGAGCTATGATTTTCCAAATCAATTTGGCTCCCATGGCTAAGTTTTGAACACTGAGGTATTTGAAGTTCAGTCCTCCCTCCTGAATTGGTATGGTGACTTTTTCCCAGTTGACTAGGGGAATCCTCTTCTTGTTTTGTTTGCCTCCTTTCCAGAAAAAATTTCTCATTAGCTCCTCCATCTTTTTGATGATTCCCACAGGCGCCAAGAGAACAGAGAATTTGAATAACGGAAGGCTACTAAGCACTGCTTTAATGAGCACTGATTTTCTGACAATGTTGAGCCAAGAGGATCCCCAGGCCTACATTTTTGCTTTGAATTTGTCTAATTGGGGATACCAGTCTTTGCTCAAGGCCCTCTTGTGGAAGATGGGCAGTCCAAGATATTTAAAAGAGGACCAAGATATTGAGGCTGCAAAGCCTAGACATCTGGCAATGGAGCTTGCAGTTGAAGCAGGAATATTCCAACAGTAGATATGGCATTTGCCATTATTTAATACGCTGCATGAAGCCTTACAGTAGTCTTCTAGTACTTCTTTGAATTTAATTGCTCAATGAGGAGTTGTAGCCCCCAGCAGTAAGGTATCATCAACGAAGAGGGCGTGATTGATGCTTTTTACCCCTCTTGCAATGCACAGGCGAACGATGTCTTGATATTGCTGCTTTTTTTTTTTTTTTCCAGATAAAAGCTGAGGACAAAAGCCTGTAGCATGAATAGGAGGGGTGAAAGGGGACACCCCTGCCTCAGTCCTCTAGAGGCTTTGAAAAACTTAGTAGCCCTACCGTTCACCAGGGGGGCAATCCAAGGTTCCGAAATACAGGCTCTAATCCACTTGATAAAATTTTGGACGAACCCCAGTTTTTGCAACACATAAAAAAAAACTATGACTAACATGATCAAAAGCATTTGCTAGATCTAGTTTAATAACCACACATTTTTCCTTTCAGTGTAGGCTTTAATGAAGTGCCTCTTGGACCAAAACGAAATTGTCCACAAGCTACCTGCCATGAATAAATCCACCTTGGTTCTCCGGGATGATTTTGGGGAGAATTCTCTTCAACTTGTTAGCTATCACTTTGGTTATCACTTTGTACCCAATATTGCATAAGGAGATTGGGCAGAATCTGTTGAAAGAGTTTTCTCCTTTTTCTTTGGGGATGAGGGCGAGAAAAGATGAATTTGTGCAGCCTCCAATTTTCTGACAGTCTTCGGACTTCTGAATCATTTTGAAGAACTCCTTCTCAACAATCTGCCAATAGGTCTGGAGAAATCTAGGAGTAAAATCGTCCGGTCCCAGGGTTTTATTGGGGTCCATTGCGAAGAGGGCCTCCCTGACTTCCTTTTGAGTGATATTGCCCTCAAGTGCCTCGTTCATTCTGGAGGTGATAAGGTTGGGGAAAACATCCAACAAAGTATCATTTTGACCAGCTTCTATGTCTTCCGTATACAACTTCTCAAAATGCTCTGAGGCTGCCTTTTTTATGCTGACAAAGTCCTTCAGTGTGCAGTTATATTCTTTTATTTCAGTGATGGAATTGCGACCTTTCCTGGCTTGGGCTTGTTTATGGAAAAATGAGGAGTTTCTGTTGCCAGATTTGAGCCGAAGACTCCTGGACTTGAGCCTCCAATATTCTTCTTCTGCCAGACAGGCCTTGTGGAAACTTTGCTGAAGCTGGGCCTCCTTTTCCAGCTCATCTTTAGTAATTTCAGCTGCTTCTAGATGGAGATGCTGACTTTTTAGAGCACTTTGTATTTTTTTCCTTTCCACAGTAGGGTTGGGCAGGGTCTTAGCCCAATTTTTCAGCATGGCTTTAACCCTTATGAGTTTTTCCTCCCAAACAAAAAAGGCGGAGCCCTTGAATGGATCTTTCCAGCTGTCCCTGACCTTTTCCATGAAGTCTACCTCTTTGGTCCAGAGTGAGCTGAATCTGAAAGGTATATGCCCCAGATCCTTGGGGGTCAGCAACTCTAGGATAATGGGCTTGTGATTTGATACACTGTTGTGAATAATATGCATTCTAGCCTCTAATCCAAGAAGTAGGAAGGAGCTTTGAACCAAAAATCTATTAAGTCTTGCCGCTATGTAACCCAGACCAAATATCTTATTTGACCAAGTGAACTTACCAGTAGTCGGCTTAATGTCAATCAGATCCCAATCCTGCATGAGGTCTTCCGCTAATTCTCTTGCCGGATCCCTGACGATACTACCTCCTCTTTGTTCTGACAAGAGGAGGGTGAGGTTGAGGTCTCCGACTATGATTATATTCTCCAACTTCTCTAGATCTGCCAAGCTTTTTATGGAGTTCGAACATAATTTTTTCTCACCTGCATTGTTAGGATAATATACATTGAACAAGCAAATAATTTCCTTAGATTCTAAATGATGCAATTTAAAAAAATCCAATGAGTGTTTAGGGACTCAGAGATTAATGAGAACTTATTAGGATTCCAAAGCGACCCAAGTCCTCCCGATGCTCCACGGGCAGAGGTTGTTTGTGCTCCGTCTTTATTCCAAAATTTTTTGCTTGCTTGGAGGAAAGCTGAGTCCTCCAATTTAGTCTCCTGGATGAGAAGGATGTCTGGGGCTTCCAGTCTTATTAAACTGTTCATTGCTTCTTCCTTGGCTTTGGTGCCCATTCCCCTACAATTCCAGGAGACTATCTTCATCATTTACTTTTGCTGTGATGAGCTCCTTTGGAGCCTTGGGTTTGGATCCTCTTCATCTTCAGGGTTTTTGCTAGGAGTTTCTCTAGCGTTGGCTGGCTGCCCTGGAGCTTGTCCTTATAAGTTTCTTGTTCTCTTTTTTCCTTTGTAGACTTACGTCCTCTTGTAGATCTTCTAGGAGAAGATTGTGATTCACCTATTTCCCCTTCTTCCTCTGATTCCTCAGACTCTTGGGTTTCCTCCTCCTCTTCTGATATCCTCCCTTTGGATCTCTCTGGTATACTTTTGATGGAGAGGGAGGTTTTAGATGGAGAGGCCTCCTTTGGGATTTCTGTCTCCTGCATGGTCATGATTTCAGATCCAAGGATCTTGAATTTGTTCCCTTCGCTTTCCATGCATGGTTTCTGAGCAAGACCCGCTTGGAGAGCTTTCGCATTTTCATTTGCATTCTTCTTGTGAGAAGTTTTGGAACGTTTTGCCTGATTCCATCCATCTTCCTTCCCTTTTTCTTCCACCCCATTGGACGGGCGGTCTCTGGCAAAGTGTCCGTAGACGTGGCACTTCCGGCATTTGAACGACAGCTGCTCATAATCCAGTTTATGTACATGAGTCGAGGGACCTACAACTATTTTGATGGATTCTTGTAGTCCGACCTCCAGATCTACCTCCACATAGATTCTGGCACAGTCATACTGATCTTTGTTGTTGGCCTTGTCTATAAATTTCCCAAGGGTATTTCTTATATGCTTCAGAGAGTCCCAGTTCCAGCAGTGAACTGGAATATTGGGGAGTCTTACCCACACCGGGACTGCTGTAGGCACATCCACCGACGGATCGAAGTCTGGTGTCCATTTATTTAAATACAGACCTTGAGGGCCCATGAACTAGGGGCCATTCCTGAAAACGAGATCTTTGTCCTCTTTTGCAGAAAATTCAAATAAGAAATATCCTCTTCCGAGGAAGTAAGAGGTTACCTTGTTTTTTATCAAAGGTGCCCAGTTCCTAGCGACCCAGTTTTTAGTTGATTTCGGGGAAGGCCAAAGTCCTGTAAACTGACCGACCAGAGCACAATCTGCCAGAGACAAGGCTACCTGGATCGGTCCTTCAGGCGAAAGGGTGATCTCGGGGATATCTTCTAGTTTTTTTCACAAACTTTGCAGCTTCCATGCATTTCTTCTTGGGCAGAGAGGCCAGCAAGGTTCTGAAGGCCTCAACGGCGGAAGGTGGAGGAGGAGAGGAAGACCCCTGAGGGGGAGTCAGCTCCTCCATGAAGAGCCAGCAGATCTAGCTAGGCCGGCCGCAACTTGCAGCAAAGCCCTCAGCGGACGAGCGCGCAGGGTTCAGGACGTGCAGAGAGCGGGCGCGCTCACAGGCTTCAGATCGCGCAAAATGCAGATCTCGAAGGTTGAGAGAGTCACCAATAATTACTATGTATTATTTTAAACACTATTACTAACGCATTTATATTTTTAATTTAAAACTAGGCTTATTTGCTATTTTTTATATTATAAATATTTTCATATTTTCATTTATTTTTTCTATTTAATTTAACTTTCTCTCCTAATTATCACTTTTTCTTTTCTTTTCTTTTCTTTTTTTGGTGCTGATTAAGACCCACTTCTTTTTTAAAATCTTGTTCCAATTAAACTCAATTCTCGATTCAATAAAATTTACTCACACTATATTTACACATTAAAAGAATAAGAAGAAGAAAACTAGGATAGTACATATGTGATCGACATACAAATAGTGGAAATATGCCATTACTTTGTTAATACATTAACATGACTGATTGAGTGTTTAAGCCATATCTCATTTGTTAAGTTATTGTCATTAGGTGAATGGATTTATAGTCCAAACCACATAATCTTCAAACTAGTGTTTCCCAATATAAATGACTATGCATAACGTCAAAGGAATAGTTACATCGATTTCAAAAGAATAATATTTTAATTTTTCTATTTTGTCAAAATATTTTAGTTCCAGTGGTTTGGTGAACAATTTGTTTCTCCAACTTCATGGGTTCAAGTCCCGTGACACTTTACAGAATTATGACATTGATATCTGAGATCTCGTGACAATTGTACACAATTCGAAGTGGCATTAACAAATAAGAATGAATATAATTGAAAAATAACCAATATGAAATCGAGTAACTTAATCAATTATCAAATATATAACAAAAAAAAAAATGTTGTGATTTTGGCATAGGAAATCATTCCCGATATTTTCTATGTCTTTACAGCTTTCAAAAATGTCATCTCACGCTAAATTCAACCAAGAGAAACTCAAGATATGGCTTATTGAACTAAGCATTCAACACTCATTGATCTGAACTTGAGTGATCCTTAACCATTAATTTGTAATCTTTATGTTTAATACCACATGCAATGTGGGAAATTTGTTTGATGAATTTATATAGTATTTACCTCCCCATATGATTTATGTGTGAAATTGAGGAAGCTATGGAACACATAGTAATCTATATCATTTTAACCACCATGTTATTATTGTGTTAAATAGTTCTCATTGCATATTGTTGTTATAGGTGTTCTGTCCATAGAATTTGTGTTAAATAGTTCTCATAGTACATTGTTGTTATAGGTGTTATGTCCATAGAATGCCATGTGCCATGTATATGAGTGGCTAAATCAAACATCAAGATATTTCAAAAAGCCAGATTTAGAAATTTAGAATGCCATGTTGGTAGAATTCCATTTGTGTTAAATAGTTCTCATAGTACATTGTTGTTATAGGTGTTATGTCCATAGAATGCCATGTGCCATGTATATGAGTGGCTAAATCAAACATCAAGATATTTCAAAAAGCCAGATTTAGAAATTTAGAATGCCATGTTGGTAGAATTCCATGTGCCATGTATATGAATGGTTTAATCAAACATCAAAATATTTCAAAAATCCAGATTTAGAAATTTATAATTCCATCTGCCTGTATATGAGTGGTTGAATCAAACATCAAGATATTTCAAAACACCAAATTTAGAAATTTGAAAAGATATCCAAAAATCTAGAAAAACAAAAAAAATGGCCATAAACCAAAATCCTAGACTATGTTGCCATGTAGGATAGTCACCTTGGATAGGACGTTGGATAGGAAACATAAGAAAAAAGACATGTATATGTATATGCATATATTATTTTTATTGTTCTTGATGATGCTATTCATTTTCAATGATGTTAATAATGTTTTATTAATTTTGAGTTAGCTAAAGGTTGGAAGAGGACTTTGTAGATATGGCTTATGAGTAAAGGGCATACAACTGGGCTCTAGGATGATAGAGTTGGATATGTGGACTATAACGCACAACCATATCAAGGGATGAGTATTTCGATGCAACCATATAATTCTATTAGTTTTCAAGCCTCACTACTGGGGATTGAAGCAACTACGGTCTTAGGGTTGAACAGTTGAGAGGCATCAAAATTAAGTCTAATTGATTTGGTGGGGATCCATAATGGGTGTTAATCCTTTGAAATTGAAGTCTAAATATTATCGAAACTCATGTAGAGGTAGTAGGTCATGATTCATTTGTTTGGGAGGGAACCTGTAGAATTCAGGTAGAGTTGTCAATACCATGGTCCCATTGAGTCAATGAGGTTTCAAAATGATTTTTCATATGGTTATTTTCTTTGTTATCAATGATGTTATTTTTTTTTATTGATTTTGAGCTAGCTAGAGGTTTAAAGTTAACTTTGTAGTTATGGCTTATCAGTAGAGGGCATATGACTAAAACTTAGGAAAATGGAGGTGAATCTGGTGGACTACAACCTAGGTCCATTCAAAGGGAAAGATACTTAGATGCAACATTATAGTCTCTATTACTTTTTAGGCCCCACTAACAAGGATTGAAACACCTACAACCATAAGGTCCAACACGTGGGAGGAATCAAATTAGGCCTAATTGATCTAGTGGGGATACATAGCTAAAGTTAGTCCCTCATAATTGAAATTTTGAATACTGTAAGAAGTCATGCAGAGGTGGCAATTCACAAATTTGTTTAGGAGGGGACTTCTAGTGACCATGTGGATTTTTGAATACCATAGTTGGTTAGAGCCAATGCAATGTTAGATTGATATACACTACCATTCACATGATTATGAGCCTTCTTTTTCTAGAGAGGATCTTGTTTTCCGAATCCTCTACTCAAACAAGAAAATTGGCAGTGTTATCAAAAGTCTACAAGAGGACATTGGGGCCAAAAGGATTTGGAATATCAATTGTTGGGTTTGTCACTAAAATAATAGTCAAAGTTGTCATACCTGAGCATGCCATTGCACCTCTTATCGCAAATTTCGCAGATGTTAGGTGAAAAAGTTAACATACTTGAAGCGAGACTAAGATCAGATAACATGATTGAAATATTTGACACTCTAGGGAAAACCCTTTCAACTTAGAGTTTGCTTTAGACATTTATTCTAAATAATCAGTCATCGCATGGCTCATATTATGGATACATACTTGTATGCTTAAGCCATCAAACCCAAGTAACACAAATAAGGATGGTAGAGCACCTTCAATTTCCTGACAGTTCTGAAATCTCTCCAAACATTGTAGTGTTTTCAAATTTCTAATAAGATTCCCTTGAGATGGACCTTGTTTTGTTTCCAACACTAATGCAAAGAATGCTCAAGTGCAAGACCATATTTATGAGCGATGCTTTGAGATGAATTTTAATCTAAATCACAAGGATGATAAGGATGTTATGGTAGTTGGAAGGATTGCTATTAGCAGTTTGACCAGAGGCATCACATTATTCATGACCACGTACAAATGGATTAAAGATGAGAATCTATCGTCTCGCACCAGTATGATTGACCTAACTTGGACGATGTCTATTGGTAAGTCACAGCTACACAAGAAAGTAACTCATTGCTACCATCAACTACAATCTACGTGATATAAACAATTCCATAAAACTATTATTAAATGTGGTTGTGTTCGTGTGCTTCACAATTCAGACAATGTATTAGCTATAGAGGGGCGACATTAATCTTCAAATCCTTCCCATACTACCTAGCATAGGAAATATGGAATTGCCTATGCATGATTGACATATATACAAATTCAAACATTATTTAAGCTATTGCAGCCACATATAATAAAAAAAGACAAAAGACGCTAGCTAGAGAAGCATAGCAAGGGTAAATGTAGTTTATAATGGAATAAATATATAATTTGGTAAATATAAATAATAGAAGGCAAATGACAAAAGTTATAAACAAAGTTAGAAAAATGTGAATCAGTTGCCAAGCGATTGGGTAGGTGTAACAACCTAGGCCTAATCTCACGATCGATCCAATATTTCAATGAACTATTTGGATCATTCATCAATCACAGTTAAATCCATAAGAGAGAGGCAGATATCTAGTCCAATTTTTGAGTGAGGGTTTTTCCCAGTTAGAGAGGATTCTTTCTCGTTTACTTAATCAATTTTTTGTGCATAGATTTCTGTCAATGTCTGATGATGATTATTGATTGTAGGGTGCTCTTTTAAGTGCGTCCAAGGGTGTGGTAGGATGAAGGTATTACTTTCTTTTCAGCATAATTTCCATAGGTTATTATGAGTTCATCGACAATGATCATGTGATGGTTGGTTTTGAAAGGACGTGATCACCTTCAATCTAATGGTCCTTTTAAACCTGACTCTGGTTCATTCTCCTTCATATATGTATATACCATCGTTCTTGAAGTAATAATAAATCTCTTTGCTGATTCAGATCCTTTTCATTATTTTACTCACCATCTTAGTTCTTTTTTTTTTATTATATGTCACTCTCAAAACTTACTCACTGTATATACCATTATTTTTCTATCTGCAAGTTTTAATTTTCTTTTATTTTCATATATAAACCACACATGTATAGAATTATACTTGTACATATTTTATACATATTTAAAAAAAATGTACATGTGTACATACTAATGTGATATAATATCCTTTTATTTCATTTCTTTATAATAATTTTTAGTTTCTTATTATCCCTGCTGCCGCAGGTTTAATGCAACAGGTTTTTTTGCTGACCAAATAATAATATGGTCAAATCTTTTAATTCATTTCTTATTTAATAAAGTGAAACATTACAAATTATTTTTGTAATTTTTTTATTAATATTTATCTCTAACATTATTGGGCTTGAGCTTGAACATGTTATTAGGCCATACTTCATAATTTGTTATATACATTATATAACCCAACAACTTTTTCATACTCTGTAGTCTCTAGTTTATACTTCGTAATCTGTGCAGGTTAAAATAGTTTGATTTCATGTAAGGTTCGATTATGACACTGGACGTCCTTAATGCACGGGCTCATAGTCTCATCGAATTTTATGCAATGTCAAATGTATGGGCTCATAGTCCCGTGGAATTTTATGCTAGGTCAAGTCACATCCAAATCGAGCTAAATATACTAATTTCATATCTTAGTGATGTTCAATATTTGTAATTAAATACAACACAATAAAATTTAGGAAGTATATTTTCAAATTATTACCATAATTTATGGTTCATATAGTGTTTTTATTTTAATATTTAATAAATACAAAATATTAATATTAAAATAGTTTATTATTATTATTTAATTAAATATAATTAGGATGGGTTGTAACTATATCTTTTATTATTATTATATTTATTTTTTAATATATTTAATTTTTGTTATCATATTTTATTTTCAAAAATTATAAATCATTGAAACTTAACCTTTTAATTGATTGGGTTTTAAAATTTTAATATTAATTTAAATTCATTATTTTTATTTTTATTTATATTATTTTAAACTAAAGCGGCAGGCACCAGCGACTATGTAGCGACTATGTAGCCCTTGTTTAATAATTGTTTATAATTTGATATTGTAAAATTTACAATATTTTAATCTTCACTTTTGGTTTTGTTGTTTTTTTCTTTAGTTTTAATTATTATTTAATTTAACTTTTTTAAAAATGTAATCTTATATTTTTGTAATATATTCATCTAACATTTTTATACTTATATATATATATATATATATATATATATTATATGTTTTCAACAATTCAATAATTGAACTAATATTCAGAATAACATTTACTACTATCAATTTTAGCCCTTGAATGACTAGATATGTGACCTAAAGAGGAGGGTGTATTATTTGGTTTTCTTGTTCAAACACATAACAATTAGTTCTTTTCTTATTTTATCTTTCTCTATGTGTTGAGATCATACGCTGTAGGATTGTTCTTTGCGAGCCACGATTCCCTTGACGAAGACGAGAGGATTGAATTGTGCCAGCCTTGGTGTGGATTCAGTCCTACTTTTGCGACTTTAAACCTCACTAGCTATCGAGAGGTTCAAGTTGTTGATGTCGGAGAAACACTAATTTTGAACACCAATAGCCTACACTCCAACATATCTCACTTACATAAGGGTTAGAAGAGGAAAGGGATAACACATGTTACACATATAGTGTTGACCCCTCCTAAGATTGTACATACCTTGTGTTAATATTTAAAGTTGAGACTCTTGGAGTTGCAACATTATTGTTGCAATATCGAGGGCCATTAATTTTTGGCACAGTTGCAGAGGAGGTGTTAAGGTATGCATTGCATTTTTCTTTGATTGATTCACTCTTTGAAAAAAAAAGACATAAATTTTCATCTTTCTAGAATCTATATTCTTTTATGCCTCACATATTTAGGGACATGATATCATTTTTTTTACCAAAATTCCTTACTTCTAATAGTAGCTAGCCCTTCTCAGCTCACTCTGAGCCTCTTTCCTTGTCCATAGGGACCTTTGAGACCCTTTTGAGTGAGCAAGCAAGGATATTTGAGGAGCTTGTAGGAGGAGAAAATCCTTCAACCCCCACTACTACCATTGCTAAATAAAAATAACATGAAGTGTTTGTCTTTACCATTAGAGAAACAGATGGAGAAGCAAAAATGAAAAATATAAACCCATCTATACTTCCACACTTCTATGGCCTAATCACGGAATATCCTGACATCTTTATGTTCAAGTTTGTCGTTGTGTGAATAACATATGACTACACCATAGATGAGAAAAAGCTCAAAATTTTTACTTCCATGTTGAAGGATGCAACCCTCCGGCGGTTCATGAGCCTTGAAGGTAATAACATCACCACTTGGGATCAAATGAAACAAGATTTTAACAATAAGTATCAAGATTATTGTAGAGCAAGGGACACCAAAGATGATATTTTCATAATAACTCATGGAGAAAGTGAGTATTTTGAGGATTATGTGGAAAGGTTCCAACTAAGTTACAAAAACGGAACACAATTGCACTCTAGGACTAGACTCCTTAAAGCTTGTGTTATTGAGAGGATTCAAGGAGGATCTCATGGAAATTCTTAAGTTAATGGCTAATGGAGATATCCACTGGCTCACCTATGATGAGATTAAGTAGGTTTTATCATTTTAGAGCCACTAGAAAAAAGGGTATTACGGGCAAGAGTTTGGTAAGTCCTTCTCCTTCCTTTATGCTTACTGAAAATGAAATACGAGGTATGCTAGAAGAAATGAAAACTAAAATATTACGCACATTTTCCATGCAAAAGGATACTTTGAAAATTAGGAGAAAACAAGAAGAAGTAGGAAATCATTAGTTGTGTTTCCCCCCTAGTGCATAAAGAGATACCTTAGGAATGAATGTCCTTTGAATGCTATAGAAGTTTGTTTTGTATGTGAAGAAAATCATTCTACTAATAAATGCCTATCTTTTCCAGATTTGAAGGTTGTTTACCAAGGAGCAGAAGGGAGCATGGAGCAATTATGCTTCATCAATCAGAAGATACCACAAGGAAATATTATTTTCCCTTGCCCTTCATTAACCAAGTCCTTGATGTACTTACTGGAAAAAGGTCCTTTTACTATTTGGATGGTTCTAATGGATATAATCATATGCAAATCAGTCCTGAAGATCAATATAAAACATCTTTCACTTGTCCTTGGAGGACTTTTTTTTATAATGTCCTCCCATTTAGCTTATGTAATGCCCTTGCTACTTTCTAAATGATCATGTTTAGCATATTTTCTAGTCATGTACATGATTCAGTAGAAATTTGTACGGATGACTTCACACCCTATGGGAATGACTTTCAAGAATCTCTATCCAATCTTAGCAAAGTCTTGCAAAGATGTGGGCAAATGAACCTTTCCTTAAGCCATGAAAAACTTGTTCCTAATGAATGTGGGAGGTGTTTTAGGACATTTCCTCTCCTCAAAAGGAATTCAAGTGGATCCTAGTAAAGTGGAAAACATCAAATACCTTCCTATACCTAAAAAAAAGAGATGTCATAAACTTCATAGGCCTTGTAGGATACTATCAAATGTTTACAAAGGATCTAATATCAAAGGCCTTGTAGGATTCAAGTGGATCCAAGTAAGGTGGAAATCATCAAACACTTGTTCTACCTAAAAAAAAACAGATGTTAGAAGCTTCATAGGCCTTGTACGATACTATTATAGGTTTACAAAGGATTTCAGTAAAATTAACTCTCCTTGTTTTCCTTCTGAACCAAATATGTTGAGTTTTATTGGACAGATCCATGCCAATAAGAATATGAGAGCATGAAGGAAAAGATAATGAAAATTCCTGTTCTGAGAGGTCCCAGTTGTACCTTTCACTTTCACATTCAAATAGACACATTTAAAAGGGAAATTGGAGCAACTTTAGGTCAACTTGAGGGTAAAATTCCTTATGCAATCTAACTCATTACTAAGAATTTGTCTAAGAATGAATTGAATCACACCGTAAATGAAAAATAATTCCTCATTATTGTGCAATATTTGAAAAAGTTTAGACAATACATCATTCATTACCAAATCTTTCTAGATAATGACCCTACAACGATAAAATATTTAATGGAAAAACTAGTTGTAAATGCTATTATAATAAGGTCTTTATTGCTTTTACAACAATTTGACTTAACCATTGTTGATAAACTAGAGAAAGAAAATGTTGTTCCAAATTTCTTGTTAAGATTAACCTTCTTTGCAGATGAAGGGTTGGTTGATGATTAACTCCCAAATGAGCATAATTTTTCCATTTCACTTCTCTCTCCTGGTTTGCTGACATTGCTAACTTTTTAGCCACTTTCCAACTCCCTCCTCACTTGTCTTCAAGGGAGAAATGTGACATCATTAGACAAAGTGCCTCCTATAGTTGCATTAGGGGAAGCTTATTCAAGTTGGGACCTAATCAAATTTTAAGAAGATGTGTGAGGGAGGATGAGGGTTATGATATCCTCTCAACTTGTCTTTATGGATCCCGTGGAGGTAATTTTTATATAAGAAGGACAACCTACAAGATCCTACAAGCAAGATAATTTTGGCCAAATCTTCATAAAGATGCCCAAGGATTAATTGTACAATGTGATGAGTTCCAAAGACTGGAGAAGCCTACAAGGAAGGATGGAATTCCCCTTCAGCCTCAAGTGTCTTTTGAGACATTTGAGAAATCAGACATGGACTTCATTGGTACTATTGATCCCCCATCTTGATAGAAAAAGTACATCATTGTATGCATTGATTACCTAACTAAGTGGGCTTAAGTAAAAGTAGTAAAGGCTTCCCCAAAGAAAATGGTTGCTGAGGTCTTAAAAGATAATATTTTCTACAAGTTTGGTTTTCCAAGAGAGCTAATGATAAATCAAGGCACCCAATTTAATTCTAACCTAATTGAGGGAATAAGGAAGCAACATCACTTTCGCCATTAGAAATACACATCCTACTACCCCAAAGAAAATGAGCAAGTATAGGTCACTAATAGAGCCCTAGAGAACACTCTTACTAAGGTAATTAGTGGTAGCAAGAAAAATTGGGCAAAAAGGTTTGTTAAGGCCACATGGGCCTACGATACTACTTGGAAAACCACCACTGATTTCACCCCCTATGAACTAGTTTATAGGAGGAAGGCTTTGTTACCAATTGAGTTTGAATACCAAACTTTAAGGATGGCCTCTTAACTAGATATGAATTTGACCAAGACATAAACTGATAAGATAAAGCAACTAAATTCATTGGATGAGTACCAGATGCAAGCCTTGTTGCATAATGAGGTAGTCAAACTAGAAAGGAAAATATGGGATGATAAATAAAACAAAGCTAGAGCCTTCCAAGAGTGTGATCAATCTCTCTTGTATGATTATAGGTTAGAGGAATTCAAAGGCAAGCTCATTACTAGATGGTTGGGACCTTACCTGGTGGGAAAATGATATGACAATGGCTATGTCAGGATTAGAACAATATGTGAGGAGAAAATATGACTATTAGTGAATAGTTACAGACTGAAATTTTACAGGAAGCCCCTTTCTAGGGATAAATTTACAGTTTTAATAAGTATGGAACTGAATGTGAATGAGATAATTAGTGCTCCTAATCCATCTAACTCCTAATTGATTAAAAAAAATTTCTCAAGTGAAAACCTTCTTTGAGGCACACAAGATAGACTCATTAGTTGAAAACATCCATAAGGTAGTCACTGGGTTTGAAAAAAGAAGAGAAAGAGAAGAAGCTCTAGGTGAAAACCTCTTATGAGGCACCTAAAGTAGGTTTGTTGGCTAAAAACTCCATGGGGAAGCCATTGGTCCCAAAAAAGATAAAAAAAAAACATATTGATCTCTCACATTGATTTTTTGTGCAGGAACAATTCCCCCTGTGTTACCGGGAATAGTGTCCACTTAGAGCTGCTATTCCCACTAAGACTGGTAGCTATCTTAGAAACAAACAAGTTAAAACTACTTTCGCTTTCCTTTATGAAAAATAGACAAGAGGGGAACAAAGGATACCAATCTTTGTCATGCACTTGGTTCCTTGCCTGGTTCCTATCCTTCTCGATAGATCTTTTCCACTCCTTCTTTGTCTACACAGCTTCAGAGAGCACCCGTGGAATCAAAGTAGCATAATACTATCGAAGAACATAGATCTATAGTCATAATCAAAACAGGACCAAATATGTATTGACCACACAAATGCATATAGAATCAAACATACAAGAATGTGGAGGAAAACTTGAATAGCTTCATTAATATCAAGAATAACAAGAGGATTACAACCAATTGTTTTGACCCAGCATCATCCTCCAACAAGAAAGCCCTTCTTCACCTCAAGTAAAGCTTAGATCACCCAACTCTATGATGTTACACCAGAAAACCAACAACACTTCTCTACAAGATACAAGATTCCAGCCTCTAACCTCCGGATCTCTGGGATGAGAGATCCATATATAGATATTTGCAAAGGTGTGAGTTAGCTCTGGGTTTTTTGATTAGTGTCTTCTCTCTGTTCTTGGTTCCACTTGGAGATTTCATTGATCTCTTACTCATCCTTGAGCGAATTCTGAGAGGCAAGTGTCATATGAGAAGTTTCTAGAAGATTCCTTGATCATCCACTTAGCAAACTGTCTCCGCCACTTGCCTATTCTCGTCCATCGCACCCTGTAGAAGTAATTTTCAGTGTGCATCGCACTTCCCGTGTGTATTAGGTGAGATGCATCGCACCCTCTGCACTGGGCATTCAGTATGGTCCAGTTTTGACCAGTTCTGAGCAGTTTTCTGTGGAGAAATTTTGGGAGATGATGTAATCAGCTGACCTCGTTCCTTTAGGTAGTGAAGCAACACTTTTAGGGACTTAGGAGCCCTCAGTTTATGGAAATTTATGATTTGGGTTGCAGTGCCCAAAATTGTCTATAATAGTTGCCCCCTAAAGCATGAGGTCGTTAATCTTTTGATGTCAGGTGAAATGCTTTACCATGAGGATCCGAAGTTTTTTCGAGCTGGGAGGCGACCTGTAATAAGATACAATACAATACATTATCTTCATAATATTTTTCATGATCTAGCTGAGGCGGGCATTTCCATGCTCAACTTTATAAATTCATTTTCATGTACATAGGACAGACAATCTTCTATGTGGCAGACTGATGATTCTGACGGAGTCATCATCCTTTGATTTGGGTGATCATTTGTTCGGAAATGATGTACATTTGATGTATTTATATTCCTGAATATATCGCAGCCCGAATGGATGAAACTAGATTCGGGGTCTTCAAAACTCATTCAATCTTCACTCAGAGTACAAGTCGATCCATGTGAAAAATGTTCTCGAGTCAAACATGGAAAGACATCGCCTGATTACCAGCCAATGATGTAAGCTGTTAATAGGTGTGAGAGGGATTAACAATAATGACAATGATCCTCAAGGTACTACAGTACAATTCGCATGGTGTGAAAAAGGGACTTGGCGTCGAACACCACGCAAAATCTTCCGGTCGAAGGCCATTGATGTAAACATGTCGCTGAAAGTGAGAAACTTGCCATTGAGGCATGCAAGCTTCAAAGTACTGAAAGGGGTTCTTCCTAAGTCGACTTCTCGGATAATGAGCTGATGTCGACAAGAAGTGACCCGTCGTAGGAGGGTCTTAATGAATCCCACATCTACGACACAGATCGAGCAAATGATTTTGGAGGTGAAAACGATATGATGATACAGGGTTCAGGGTGGTGGTCATGAAAGAATGGAGCGTGAATGTATTGCAGCGGATGAGACACAGGTGAATTCTCTAAGCGACTTCTCTTGAACATACCGACGACACTAACGATGGATTGGTAGTGTTAACCCCAAATATGGATGGTGTGACAGACTAATGGTGATACAACCAGTGAATGGAACAATCAAACCTGACTCGGATGTGGAGTGAAAGTGTCATGTTCAAGAGCGACGTGCTACCAATAAAGTTTCTTCAAGTTTTCTTCTGAATTTTCCCTAGTCATTGCTGACCATTACCTCTTTATTTTTGTCAAGCTTGAGGAGGATAACATATGCTTGTTCTATAATTCGCCCTTCGGGCGAACCTGTCGCTATGTTTTGACTAGCCTAGCGACAGTGAAACTCGTTCTCGTCCATTTGGACAAGTTTGTCACTATTCGGTTTTAATGATTTTAACGACAAAGATAACTCGGTCCTTTTCAGTTTTAGAGAGTCTAAAAGGGATGGAAAGGAGACTCCAATGATTCTTTTTCGTCATATAATCCCTTAAGTATGAAAAAGCGTAAAATAATACGGAAGGGATGAATTTTCGATAGTTTTAATGAGCCGAACAAGACAAGCGCTCGATCTTTTTGTGTAATAATCCCTCAGATCCAAAAAGATTAAAATATAGAGGAGGGATATCACTTCCGATAACTTTAACGAGCCGGAGCGGCTAATCGCTTGACAATCTTTTCATATTTCGCGAGTCAGTTGAAAAGAGCTTAAAGGAGACTCATTTTTCGAGGAACGAGTGATGATTTCAGGTAGCAGCTGATTCCAGGTAAGGTTTGGAATTTTCCAATCACGACAGTGTCACAAAGATGGCTAACAAAATCACTCTTCTTAGATGTTCCTCAAAAAGGGTAAACAATCAAATGGAGGCTTATGATCGGCTAAAACAGAGTGGAGGTGATGATGAGAACACGACCAAGGCTCAAAAGCTGATGATAATGCATTCACAATGGTTATTTACTGGGGAACGGTTCATATTTAATGAGCTTAAACTCTGGGGGAAACATTTTCTCATTGCTTATGTTTAATTTTTAACAAGCTTGAATTCTGCGTTAAAACTGCTCGTGGCGGGTTTATTTTTTAACGAGCTTGAACCCTGCGGTAACACTGCTTGTGATAAGTTTGCATGCCCCCAGCATAATAACGCAAATCGAAGTGCATGCCCCCCAAGCTTCATTTCATTCAACTCGGTGGTTGGAATGAAGGTTTACCTTCGAGATATTTGAAAGACTTGATTTGGAAAGGGATTTGTTTCATTTTTTAATGAGGTTGACACAGTAAAAGAACTATCCTCATGGCGACCTTTTATCACAACTCATAATGGGTCATGAAGGAAAGATCTGGTTCCAATGCCCCCAGTACATAATGTACAACATCACTGAATTTATCATCAGATGATGTAGTTATGGTAGGGCTTGGAGGCAATACCTCGCGATGATCCACACTATCAAAATGTTCTGAGTTCTTCTTCATCTTCTTTGATGTAGAATATCTCATGGGACAAGTTTCCACTGTGGCCACTTCTCGAGCTTACTCAGAGGCGGAAGGGAAAAAGTCCCCATTAAGGAATGGTCTTTTAGGAGACTTGCTCTGATATTTTGAAGCGACTGAGAGCTTCCGTGGATCATCGGAATGCTTCCCGTAACTTGTGAACTGTTGGGGAGAAATGTTTGTTGGTCGATGATTGTGATTCCTCCTTGGAAGGGAAATGCAATCTTCCTAAAGTACATCGACACAATGGCAGCCATATCATATATCTAGGGCCTTCCCAGTAGGATGTTGTAATCGAGATTTCCATCGATAACTTCAACATCAATTTCTACTATTTTTCCCCCCAGTTCGAATTTTAAGTTACTCAATATCCCATATGGGGTGTATGTTCGTCCATCAAATGCTTTTAATGTCGTCGACGATCGCGACAAGGGTGGTGAGCCTAAATTTTTCCAGCAACTCATTGACATAATACATGTAGATGCCCCCTCATCAATAATTGTTCGATGAACAATTTTGTTGAGGGCTTTCACTTGAATAAGGAAAGCTAGTTGAGCTGGTAACTAAGGGTCGTATCCTTTGTGATCAAAGGCCACAAGATTGGAATCCGTTGGGTCAATCCCACCTATTGCAGATAATAAATCCTTCTTTTGGGAGGGGAAATTTTGCAGTACCTCAAGTGTCGACATAGCGGACGGCGATTGGGCCAGATCCTCCACTATATTATAATGCTGTGCTGCTCTGGAACGAGGATTAAATGTCGATTTTACTCCCTTTGGCGGCTTTATCGTTAGCTCAGGAATGATGGGTGGCACAACTTCGGTCGAAGTTGTTGTCGAACTACTAGGTTGATCTATAGCCTTGTTGTTCGACATCTGTGGATTTCTGTAATCTTTATTCCTTGTCGATATCAAAGCATCATTTTGTTGTTTTGAAATGGACAACATAAGCACTCATGACGGGGAAGCATTGTCGCTAGCAACCAGATTTGTTCCTGGGTTCGGAAACAGATCAGTCAATACCGCTGAGGTTTTTGAATTCTTGAAAATTTTTCTAAGCTCAGCTTTATATAGATAATCTCTTGCCCGATGATCCTCATCGCATATCTGACACGCTGAAGGAGGTTTCCTTTGCCCAGAAGGGTTTGCAGAAGATTTTTCAGGAGATGACTCCTCTTGTTTCTTCTTCTTCCCTTTATTTTTCTTCTTGCCTCCCAGTTGCTTGGTTTCTTTACCTTTGTTAGTCGACACGACATTTACTTCCGAGGCGAGAAGTTCTTCATTTGCATTTTGACTTGAAACCGTACGAGCCTTCTTTGATGTAGCCTTTACGGTTTTCGTGCTAGTTGTACCTATCACGCCATCGCCGGCATGAGAGTCTTTGTTTGATTTATGAGGGGTAGGAACGGAAAATTCCGGTCTAGGAGCATCAGGGATTTTATCGTAGAGCATGCCAGACTGTGTATAGATCAAGTCTAGATATTGTGCACGAGAAATAACTTGCTCTTCAGTGATGATTCCTCCCTTTGCCACATCTTCTGTAATAGAAGGTAACAATGACTTAATAAACCATTCAACCAACAAATGATCAGGAACATATGTTTTTACCATTCTACGCCGACGTCGCCACTCATGAATATGATCGGATATGTGAGTGGCCGTCGTTTGTTTGAAATTGATAAGAAGCTCTGTTCCTGTTTCGTACCTTATGGGTAACTAAAAATGGGTTAAAAAGGTTGTGGCTAGGGTACTGAAGTTGTTAAACGAAGCTCTAGGCAATTCGATATACCATTTTGCTGCCGGACCAGTTAACATTCGCTGAAAAAGGCGAAGCCTGATCGAATCATCGTTGAGAGTGTTTGATGAACACCACAGATGAAAGGTCATCACATGATTTGACGGGTCTTAACCCAAATTTCCATTAAATTTAGGAATATATGATGGATGTTTATGTGGAATCGCCAGCCACCAAGGGGCATAAGCAATTGGATCATTCGTCAACCGGTTTAGATCTGGTAATTCTAGAGTTGCTACAAAGGGCAACTATTGATTCAGGTTAGGTGAAGCATACACAAGATAAGATGGAATCGCCTGAGCAGTGAGTCTTTGCATACTAGCATAATGTATTTGATGCTGGTAACTTTGATAAGGTTGATGGGCATAACCATTATAGTATGGTTGTTGATAACCGCTTTGGAAATGCGGTTGCCCATTACTTACAAAGACTTGTTGCTCAGGTCCCTGATATGATTGCTGGAATTGCGGTTGTTGATATTGAACCAACCATGGTTGTTGGACCATTTGCTGTTGTCCAATATTGGATGATTGACCAAGATGAGGAGTCATAGTACCTGTTTGAGCCTGAGTTGCTCCAGATAAGGAGCTAACCTGAGGTTGTGATTGAATCGCTGAGACGAGAGGCTGTTGTATTGCAACCTGAGAAACTTGGGGTTGACATACAACAGGTAGCGCTTGTACTTGCGATGCAGCCACCATAGTAGGTATAGTGGGAATATTCAACACAGGGTGGACTGGTTGCATTGAATATGCAACCCTTGGTTGCTGAGGCAGTATTGGTACCCCACCGCTGGATGTAATTCCAGTTTGACCTGAACTTTGTTGTAAACTCCCACATGGTTGTTCTCCAGGAGGGAACAATGAAAAGGCATACTGCCTCCCATATGGTGGCAATCTAGTACTTAAAGGGTAGATTGGCCTTTGAAGACACATTGGATCAATTTGTTGAGTTTCAACATTAGAAATACCATATGAGAATCCGGATGAAGAAATAGGAACTGACCATGTCGTCGAAAAAATCCCTGATTGGACTTCGGCTTGTTGTTGATAACTTGCCGGGACAGATGGTAGACCAGTGAACATTGTTGGAGTAGCAGCAGGAGATTCTGTTGCTGCTGAGTTAGATGACACAATCCTGGATGTCGATGGTTGTTCAGACATATCTAGTCTATCCAAAAGATTTCCTAGCGATTCTACAGGAACTTACGATGAAGGGAGACTAATTTCTAAACCAACGAGGGAATAGTGACGTTATTCTGATTAAAATAAATTTTAGACACTTTGACACAACTTGTTTTTTCAATTTTTAAGAGTCAAGAAAAAACAAAAGATGACTCTAGTCGCCTTCGATTTTTATGAGCCCTGAAGTGACAAGTGCTCAGATGGACCTTTTCTTTTAAGGAGTCTGAAAAGGAACGAAAGAGACTACTCTGGAAATCTAGGTAGAGGGATTACCAAACAATCGCAAAACTGCAGAATACTTTTTTACGGTACGACAATCAATCTCCTGAATGCTGTGTTCAGTGTATAATTGATCTTGTTTAAAAAATTTTGCCTTTCAGGTTCACCGTGTGATGCATATACAATTCCTAAAATGTAGTCTAAGATGATAAATAACTATTTAATCTTCTTTTGGCAATGAAAATCCTAGCTACTAAGGAAAGAAAACTGAGGTCTTTCACAAAGAGCACAGAGCACACACTAAATGCACTGTCCTAAATCAAACCAAGCAGTCTAAATGCAAATGCACATGCATGTATTTGTTTTTCAGCCTTCTTAATGTATGAATGACAAGAAGAATGGTAAGTGCAAATCTGAATTATTTTCCAAAGCGACAATACTAACAAATTTCTTTTCAAAATGGAGTGAAGATAAGGACGACACTTTTGCGATTTCGAAATGAAAACTGTTTTCGACACTTGAAAAACTACTAATTCAAATCACATACAAGAGTAACAATACAATCGATTATCAAGAAAAATGGGATTCTCTTCTATGATTGAAAACGACACTTATGACACTTTCAGATCAAGAAATGACAGTTTGATTACGCTACTTCTTTGTAAAAGAGAACTGAAAATGGCGCACAATACATAAAAACACTTACAATTCTTTGCACAATGGAGGCGGAATGATGGAAGAGAAGAGGGTTTCCACAGAGATATATTGACCACAGACAACAAAACTCCTGAAAAGATCTGAAAAGAGTGAAGAAAAACCAAAGTCTGAAGGTAAAATCAACCTTCTCTGATCATCGCACCTGTCACACAGGGAATCTAGTATGCATCCCACCTACTGCACACGGGAAGTGCGATGCATACAGACTGCCTTAAAGAGAGGGTGCAATGGTACCAATGCGAGACTTTTATCCAGTCTTTGATCACAATTTGCAGTTCAGTTTAGGGATCTAGGCCGAGTAAGTGATGTTCAGTAAATATAAATCAGGGGTTGATCTAAGGAGGTTACTAGAGCCACCACTAGGGAAATTAGAGTATTTTCAAATTGATTGTTCAATTTATAAACAAAACCCGGAGAAAGACTGAAGCAACATTGATCTACTTTGCACTTGCATAGCAAATGCAGTTCGAAGGCTAGCTAGCTTGACTTCAGGCTCCGTCTGTAAGTTTATAAAACAAACAAAAATAGACAAGCAAATAATCTATTCGCTCCCCAGTGGAGTCGACATTTTGTTACCGGGAATAGTGTCCACTTAGAGCTGCTATTCCCACTAAGACTGGTAGCTATCTTAGAAATAAACAAGTTAAAACTAATTTCGCTTTCCTTTATGAAAAACAGACAAGAGGGGAACAAAGGATACCAACCTTTGTCTTGCGCTTGGTTCCTTGCCTGGTTCCTCTCCTTCTCGATAGATCTTTGCCACTCCTTCTTTGTCTACACAGCTTCAAAGAGCACCTGTGGAATCAAAGTAGCATAATACTATCGAAGAATAAAGATCTATAGTCATAAACAACACAGGACCAGATATGTGTTGACCACACAAATGCATATAGAATCAAACATACAAGAATGTGGAGGAAAACTTGAATAGCTTTATTAATATCAAGAATAGCAAGAGGATTACAGCCAATTGTTTTGACCCAGCATCATCCTCCAGCAAGAAAGCCCTTCTTCACCTCAAGTAAAGCTTAGATCACCCAACGTTATGATGTTACGCTAGAAAACCAACAACACTTCTCTACAAGATACAAGGTTCTAGCCTCTAACCTCCAGATCTATGGGATGAGAGATCCATATATAGATATTTGCAAAGGTGTGAGTCAGCTCTGGGTTTTTTGATTAGTGTCTTCTCTCTGATAGTTCTTGGTTCCACTTGGAGATTTCATTGATCTCTTACTCATCCTTGAGCGAATTCTGAGAGGCAAGTGTCATATGAGAAGTTTCTTGAAGATTCTTTGATCATCCACTTAGCAAACTGTCTCCGCCACTTGTCTATTCTCGTCCATCGCACCCTGTAGAAGGACTTTTTAGTATGCATTTCACCTCCCATGTGTATCAGGTGAGATGCATCGCACCCTCTGCACTGGGCATTCAGTATGGTCCAGTTTTGACCAGTTCTGAGCAGTTTTCTGTGGAGAACTTTTGGGAGATGATGTAATCAACTGACCTTGTTCCTTCAGGTAGTGAAGCAACACTTTTAGGGACTTAGGAGTCCTCAGTTTATGGACATTTATGATTGGGGTTGCACTTCCGAAAAATTTATATAACACCCTGCAACAGAAGGAGAAACAACAATTAGGTCAACCAAAAAGGACATACTGCAAAAATTAGAAAAAATTGCAGCTGGGCACCCATTTCAAGTCATCAATATAGATTGCCTCAAGGTTGGCCCAATTGGTATCGTTGTACTATTTTCCATTCTCTTACATCATTCCCAACATCATCCATCTCATATTCCCCACTTTACATAAGTTTTCTGTAGCATTCCTGAAATGCTACAAGAAAGTCTAGAACTACTACAGGAAAGACTTGTGTCTGAAAAAAACTATAGATTCAAGTTTTTTTGAGTATCTTCTTTAGAGAAGAGCACCAACATAGTCCTAATAATTTCACTTTCATGTCGAAACTTCACAAATGTGCTCCTCTCACTCTTTTCATCCTATTCCACCCTCTAATAGCCTATTTCCTTCACCTTTTCATGACATTCACACTGAAAACCTTCTCCATCCATATTTCCTTCATCCCTTGAATTATCAATCCCCCTACATCATTCAAGGATATTTTTCACTGAGCTTGAAAGGCATTTATGCATGCTAAAGGAAACTACACAATCTTGTAGCAAGTTGCAAAGGCCCCACAAACCAAACTTTTTCTCGACACATCTCTAACGGGACTGTACTCTCCAACAAAATCCATAGCTGTAGAAGCACCCTGCAGGATTGATGAAGTGGTCATGAGAACCTATAAAATACCTTGTAGACTACTACAGGATGAACTTTACACAAAAAAAAAAATTATACACATCAACTAGCACTAACGCAGTCCCTGAAAACATCTACAACCATGAAATTCATCAACACCAGGTAAACACGAGGTATGGAGCCCTCAACTCTCTTTGAATTCATCTAAATCATAGTGAAAATTTCCTTTTTATGTAAATAGGGATTTAAATAGACTAGCAATCAACACCCACTTTTCTAAAGTTCTCTTCCCCTATGTGAGAGGGAAGTAAGAGAAACAAACATATCTCCTTGAATTATTTGAAAAGAAGACTATTGTATTTTGATGATGTACTTCTAACGGTGGAGAGTATGACTGAGAATCATGTTGAGGAGTGCACTGGTAGATGGGACAAATAAGCGCTATGTGTTGATTCCGATCTGTCACCCTGTTACTATGTTATACTTTGTGATCATTGCATTTTTGAGAAAACAATATCGGACAGAATACAGATCACATAGTTTGGGGTAGGACAATACCAAGGACGGGCGATTCACTCACTCACCAAGAAAGAGGAGAGGATATGGGAAGGACAACCGAAGAAGACAACTCACCTTCATCATGCCACATCCTCCCGACAAGAATGAACGCACAAGAAAGGGATAGAGCCTCACTCAGCAAAGATTATATCCCCATCGACGAAGTGGATGAAAAAGTAAGAAACCATAGGTTGCTAAAAAAATTGTCATAGGTTGCTACAAGAGATATCACAAGATGCTACAAAAACTATTACAGATAGCTACAGGTCTACAGGTGTTTGCTACAGGATCACATAACACTACAAGATTTCCCTCAATGAGTATCAAAAATATATGCATGTTTTAACAAGGTTGGTACCCACAAACAACTCTTGAATTTCTTACCAAGTCCTCTTCCTGAGAAGTTGTTTAATCCGCACTATCTATTCTTTGTTAAATTGGGCACACAGTTTGCATAAAAAAATATGTTTTGTGTCAAATTGAAGTGAGAAGATGTTGTAACATGAAACAACCCCCCCATTTATATACAGTAATAGCTAATGTTAGACAGATAAATGGGTACCCTTATTTGACTTTTTTAGTCTTTAAAAAATAAATACTAACTCTAAGAAATTGCCTTGAAAACTCTTAGAATGACCCAAGTTTAGAATCCTCATCGCAAACTGCAAATCACATTTTTCCATGTGATGATTATAAACACCTTAAAAAAATTGCGATATGCGATCAAACCTCCCATTGCGACATATCGATCAAAAACCCTTAAGCAATCACAATCGCATTTCACAGGAGTCCCAAGTAAATAAGACTTGCCACTATGTCATCCGTTAATAATTTGCGAAATGCGAGATTGCAATATTTGCAATTTCATTTCGCATTATAAGCGGGCAACGCTATGTAACATCATGTTAAAAACTGTGATGCACGAATAAAGCAACAAGTGTGGGAAGTAACTATGTTTTAATATAATAATGAACGGTTTGACAAGGTAATTAATGTTTAGCGGCCCAAGGAGAGGTAATGATTTTCCAAGTTATGGCTAGTTAACGCTGAGTATCTCATTTGAAGTCCTCCCACGATTCAAAGTCATTTCATAAACCTTTTAGCCTTAACTGCCCAATATTGTCTGCACTGATATATCTCGTCCATTTCAGTTAAGCTACAAACAATATTTCATTGAGAAAGGTGATGTAGAAATAGAAAAAGCAAAGCATTACAGAATCCGAGAAAAGATAAATGTCTCCTATATTCTCTGATACGGTTTGCAGCGCCAATAGGGGAGAAACAACTTGGGAGTTCATATACAATAGGCTTGAGGACGAGCGTCCCAATATTACTGTCACAAAAGCGACGGTTGACTCAATAAGACCTTCGGGACTCCAATTCAAGGATGATGCCTGTTCTTTCCTTCATATAATAGGAGCAAGAGTAAGAATCCTCCCATACACTGATATGATTAGGTGGGTGGTGGAAAACCTCACCATTGAAGACAGGCAATCCAAGAACTCGAGAATGGAACTCATGGGGTCATTTAGAGCAGAAAACTTGAATCAAATGTACCATATACCTGACCGTCAGGATATATATGATAAAACATATGTGGCCAACTTTGCAAAGAAGAACGAAGAACCCCTCAAGATGATCCAGGGCTGGAGAGTACTGGAGAAAAAGTTCAAATTTGATCAAACAGGTATATATCCTATAGCCTATTTAGCAAACCCCTACAATTATGCAGTTTCTATGTTATGTAGACTATATGGGTTACCTAATAATGCTAAGTTTTCCATAGAATGGATTCCTTTGATTGATACCTGTGTTAATTCCCACATTATGAATTGGGCCACCATCCTATCTGATAATGTATCCACGATCATCACCGAATATTGACAGAAGAGATCCTCCTCTCCAGAGAACCTTCCTCCATTCTATTTTAGTGTCTACATTATGGATGCCATCTGTTTCTGCACTAAATTTCCAATCATGGGTTGGAAATGGACCTTGCAGGACCCCCACCCTATCTATCTCAGCCATAAGAAAATTTGGGAATCCCATTATACACCCCATTTCTATAAAATATGCCATGCTATCATTTTGCCATTGCATTAATTAATTTTCAATAAGAAAGCCCCTAGGTTTTCCCAAGAAGCTGCTAGAGACATTCTGGCTGTCAAAAAATATTTTGTTGAAGAATGGTTCACCTACATTAGGGTTTTTGGTAGCACAAGAGACCCACATGTCCTCCCTTTGTATGTCTCTGATAAATTGTTAGCAAGAGAAATAGCCCACTAGACCGTGGGAAAAGGCTTGACCAAATTTCTGAAAGAAAGCAAAAAGTTATTATGGCCATATTTTCCTATTAGGCACAATTCCTTTTCATTAGCAAATTTTAATCATGTGATAAAGGAGTGAGTAAGCCTGGAAAGCCTTAGGCTCCATACTTTGCCCAAAAGGTAATTTGATCCAGACAATATAGCATATAACATCAACACTGCAGTAAAGATCAAGCCTTATAACCATGAGGCTAATAATTTTGAAGACCTTTTACAGTCGGCTCAATTCTTCGAACAATCATTCGAATGGGCAAGGACAAATATGAGTCCTGGAGATTTTGAGAGCTTTCAGGAGTTCATAAACAAAAGGTTCGAGGTAATCCCACTACATTTGTTGAAAATCGAGGACAAGCCTACCCCCAGTGTGACTGTCAACAACGAGCGACCTGATTCTCGCATAGAATCTCATGCAGATACAGGGAAAGCACTGAATACAGAGAAATCCCAAGACATCGAGACTACTGCAGAATCCAACAGGAAATCAACCGAAAAATAGGGTATGAGTACCCCACCAAAAGATATTGGTTCACAGATCAAAAGCAACAGTTTGGAGCAAGAGTGGGATCAATTCAATAAGAAACTACAAGACACTCCCAAGAAAACAGATGCCCAGGAAACTAAGGAGTATCAAACTCCTTTTCATGTTCAGAAGAATATAGAGTCTGAACCGATGGATGAGCAAGCGATGATGTCTCAACAAATTGAAATCATCCCCGCTCTGCCCACATCGGAAATCGTCTTGAAGGTGACTGAAATCCCTCCTCTTTATGTGTTCTAAAACCCGCTGCAAAAGGCTGTAGTAAGGAGACAAAGGAAAAGGAGAAGGATAGAAACACCCGAACTCCCACCTGGAAATGAGTCAATGGATATAGTTTGGAAGGACATCCCTTCCAACCCAACTAAAAATTTGACTAGATTGTCACAGTTTACAGGAGCATATGAAATTGCCACCATGGACAAAGCTACCGAAATATCTATTTTGTTGAAGGAAAAGGAAGAGAAGATTGTACAACTCAAGCAACAACTCGAAACAGAGAGGGCAAGTGTGAACAGGCAGGCCACTGAGCAGCTGGCCCAATTGCAACAAAGCATGGAGGTGCTGAAAATAAGCCACGAAGCAGACATATCAGTCAAAAACATGCAACTCCAAGACTTGCAGCAAGCCACTGTCAAGGAATTCATCAAAGAGGTGCTAGAGCTTAAATCTTTCTTATTAATACAACAAGAACAATTTTGCCAAAAGATGTCACATATTGCTCCTTATCTGATCACTACCAGCTAAAGGATAAAGCGATTAACGAGAGAACTGAGTTTACTGATCTAAACATAAGAATATCAGAGTTCATCGAATGGCAAGAAACAAAAGAGGGGAGGAAAGCCAACCTACCTAAGATCGAGGAGACAGAAAAGGACATTATTTTCACGGATTGGGTTGCAAGGATCAAACAAGCCGAACTAGTAGTGGCAAGAGCGACTGGGGTGTCAAAGAATATAGTAAAGGCGGTAAACCATAGTTTGTTTTCCACCAACTTGGTGAAAGAAGGCAACCTGAAAGAATTGCCCGATCTAAATGACTTTCATAACAGATGGAAGGAAAGAGCAGACACTCAAAGGGAAGCAATCCCAAAATTAGCAAAGATTGATTGGGGGTTGTATTGGCAGTAGCTTGTCAAGCCACATAGTCAAATCATGACCCTTAACTACTCCCTCCATTCAACTTAGCAGATGTTGCCACCTCTCACAGATGCAATTTTTGCAGGACAAGTCAAAACACAGTTTGGGGCACCTCCTCAAGTCAAACCGATGGTTGATATATACGATTTAAAAGACAAGATGGCAGACAACAAATCATCATCATAGCCTCTGCTCATAAAGCCACTATTTATTTTAGAGTTAGTTAACTAGTTAGGAGGAAGGTTGTTTGAAACCTCCTCAAATTTTTGTATAATCTATTTTTGAACATTAGTTAGAATAATATTTATACCCTTCTCATGCATTTAGAGAAGGGTCCAGAATTTTATCAAAAACATTTGCAAAGAATGCACTATTGTAAGTTTGTGAATGCTTTGGTGAAATTATGGAACATGATCGTTTCTTTTAAATATCAGATTACTTTCCTTTATTGATGCACTTTTGTATACTTGGAAGATAATTTGATCTGAAGAAAGGAGTTGATCTATGTCATTAGTCAAATGGGCAGAACTTCACATATATGGTACTTCTATCTTATATGATTAGCCTTGTTTCTGTTTAATTAGTGACAACACTTTATTTTCATGAATTGTATATGAGATATGTTTTTTCTGTCAAAGCATTAATTGCACTATTATATGATGCCTAACTGAGATTATTTATTTTCATATTCATATTATAAAATTAAATTAAATATATATAATACACATATATATGTGATGATATATATATATATATATATCATCACATATGCGATATAATTTATACATTTCTTTGACTAACTATTTAGTCAAAGAAATTATCTTTACATGTTATCATCTCTATGTTATGTGTGATTGATCTTTATTATCACATGTCAAGAATATATCTTTGTAGATCGTATATTATACGGAAATACCCGGGTTTATATTAGCTTAAGTTAGCTAGAGATTTGCATGATAGAATAGGTCATTCGAGTTATCATTATTCTATTGCAATCACTCGTAAACCACCCACTGTCATTTTAAAACCCATACTGGGAAACTAGTCCCAATACCCTAGTCGGAGCCACCAATTTAAACAAAAAAGGAGCTGTATTAAGGTCCGGATCGGGTGGTTATCCCCCATGTTGGACCAGCAAAACTCTGAGGCTTCAACAAAAGAGAGGAGATTCATCATTTTTCTTGTTTATATTTGATGCCAAATTTGTTGAAGGAATAAGATAAAAATGTTCTGATATTTGAAACTCTGTCCATTTAAAAAAAAAAATCATAAAGAGGTACTACAACGGAAAACCATGTTTCCTATAAGAGCACACCATCATATCTCCTCCCAAAGTTGTTATAATTGCAAGCAAAAATCCATTTAGGAGTTGTAAGAAGGAAATCTCTGAGTCTGGTTTGAAATTATCTTCTAAAATTTAGTTGAGGGAATCCTATGAGAAGACAAAATGGGGTCAATTTTAACAAAATAGAGCCCACTTACACCAACAAAATTTATCAACACCCTAGAGTTGTTAGTATATTTGAAAATTTCCAATGGTTAGGGTTCTTTGAAAGACTCAATGGCTTTGATGATGAAGTGACAATGGAATTTTCCATGAATTTGTAAAACCCTTAGGGGCATGAGTTTGTCAATGCAGTCAAGGGACTAGTAATTTACTTTAATGAGGACTTTGTGAGAAAAATCACAACTCTCCTAAGGGTCTTTAGTGGAACAAGGAAGAGAGGCAAGAGGCCATCACTACCAAAAAGGGTTTTTTCTTATAAGATGAAAAACCTAATGAGGATAAAAATGGAGTGAGGAGGGAAAGCTTCCCTGATCCCTAGGATGAGGTAGCCTACCATATACTCAAATACATCTCTTTGTGAGGGAAGGTCTAGCATAGTCTATGCGTACCAATTTAGGCTACTATACCATCTACGATTCTAAGCCCACCTCCCAACCTTTGAATCACTGAGCTTCCCATTATTTCTCCTACAATCGATGAAAGATATGAGCACTAAAGTGAAGGAAGGAAAAAACAAGTACTTGGTCCATCATGGACCGATTAAATTGATTGCAACTAATGCACTAGAAGACTTACAACATCTTGTTTCTTGGGCCAACTTTATGGATATATATAGACATACATTTCCAGAAGCCCAAGAAGAATTTAGTAGGCCTAAAATACTGTAACTAAAAAGAGGAAGGGGAAGGAAATAACCAACCCCTCATAGAAAAAAAAGAAAGACACCTTGGAGGAGGAAGAAAAGGAAATAAAAACCAACTTGGTAAGTTTAAATACCCCTACCAAGCCCAAAGTAAGTATGCCTATCCAACAAATTGTCTATACAAGGAGAAAAAGCACCAGAATTAGATTCAACGGAAAGCCTCAACCTCCTTCTACCACTCCCATTGCAATAGAAGAGACACCTAGCTTCAAAGAGAGAGGGGAGCAAGAAGGAGAAGTACATGGCTTCCCAAAGATTTAGAAACTAGAAACTAAGGTGCAATAGGGAAAAATGATAGTACTATTTAAGGAGATAAAGCGTCTATAAGAGTAGTTTGTCTGCTATAGGAGCATCATACAAAGCTATAAGAATGAAAAAAAACTACAAAACAGTTTGCAACATGGAATCCACCTTGCTTGTTTTCCTTGCCATTAAGGGGTAGATCCTCTTACTGCAGGTCCATCAAGCATGGTGATTCCTGCATATCTAGTGCATCACCTAATGATTAAGGTGGAGAAAGCCAAAGTGGAAACCCACATGTGTAAAAGGGTTTCTCAAGATAAAGGGGTGGAAGATTTTGCTAGCATGTAGGATGAAGTCATAAAATTAAGGGTGGAAATGGCCTTCCTAAAAATAGAAGAAGCTAGTAGAAGAGAAAACCTTGGGAAAGAAAATCAATAGCTAAGGAGTCAATTACAACAAGCACAAGGATTATGTTGTCACTTACTGCAAAATGTGTTTTCAGTTGTCCAAAGAGTAAATCAGCAGAGGATTTTACAGTCATATTACAAGCCATATAAGGACTCAAAGCCTACATCATACCCTCTCCATTGAAATTTCTATGAACAAGCTTTCCAACGATATGTGGAAATCCAAAAAAGGACTCCTGGATCAAAAGATATAGTCTTTTGAAGTTTCAAGGATTAAAGCCTCAGGAAGGAAAATATCAGTGATCACACATCAAAGCATTAAGCATATCAGAATATTGACAATCACATATTAGAGGTCTTGGCATTTTGATGATCGCATATCCGAGGTCCGGATGTCAGTGGTCAAGCAAATCGACGGTCACATATCGGAGGTCAGGTATCAGTGCATCGCAACATCGACACATCGGAAGCTCGACAAGTTGGAGAATTATAACTTCTTAAAGTGTAAACCTTTTAAAAGTTATGATATTCAAAAAGTTCTGATGAATGTTAAAAACCATTGGGAACGCCAATAAAGGATTAACAAATGATTTCAACACAAAACCAAAGGTGGGCGGGCCCTTAGCTCTCCTCTCTAGCAGGACACGTGGAAATATATGATTGGTTCTGATAAACTACACGTGGTAGCATATGATTGGCTCCAATAAAGACACATGGCAACATATGATTGGTTCCAATAAACTACAGTGGCATCTGACATCAACATGACGTGGCGGTATAACATGACATGTGGCAGGAAGTTTTAGCGTTTTGATAGGCCTAAGGGGGAAAATATGGGTGACACGTGTCATCACTCAAGAAGTTTCACGTGGAGTGATGACGTCATATCGAAGGTCGGCATATTGGAGAATTAGAATTTTGCAACTCCAAAGTTATTTCCCCATTTGGAAACCGTCGATGAGAGGGGCTCTGATATTTGTCTAGCACATGGTCAAGAGGAACTTAAAGAAATTCGAGCGCTAAGCACTTAACAAAGGAAGAATGGCCCTTGGCAAGAGTCTTAACGCTCCAGCACCTCAATGCTAAGAAGCAGGTCACAACCCTCGGTCCCATGGAGGAAAATAGAAAGGGGCTAAGCAAAAAGGTCCAAGGGCATCAAAACTCATTGTTTTCATAATGTCTTTTAAGAATAAAGTTCCAATAAGGGAAAGCTCTTAAGTGGCATTATGGCAATGTTGAAGGACATAGTGGGCTCTGATAGTGTAATGCAGTTATGAGATGGATGAGTTGACAATTGTGATTCCACGATGCTACTAAGGCCACCACAACTGATCACTCCCAACTCTAGAAAGTGGGAAGGTCAAGCGGTTAAGAGGAAAGTGACAAGCGAATCGACCAAGTATATGAAGAAGAGCATCATGACAGAGACATGGCCTAATCAGAGGCCATCACAGGAATGGCAGGGAGATATTTCCCTCAATCATCATTCAGTTTTCCTTTTGTCTTTTATTATGTAATTTCTCCATGTTAAAGAAAGGAATCAAATCCAATTGTAATGATTTGGGTAGTAGACCTTCGCACGTCGAGATAGCTAGTCAATTGGATAGCTAGAGGTTAGCTTAGATATTTTGTAACTACTTTCAAAGCTCCCCCTCTCCCTATAAATAGAGGGAAGAAACACTTAACAAAGGTTCCAGAATCCTGCACCCAAGAGAAAAAATTCCGTGGTTCCAATTTTTGGTTCAGTTTTCTTGTTCATGAGGTCCTTGGACTGATACAATTGCTAAATGTAATGGAATGGTGATTTGGACTCCATCTTGAAGGATTAATAAAATAGTTTTGTTGATTCCAATCAGGGTAATGTGCTATCTGTTTTCCCCTTTGTATATCATTTCATGTATGTCTTTCCTCTTCTGAAATTGTATAATGAAGTTGTCTGTTTCACTCTCTCATGGTTGTATGTATGATGCTAAGTAGTGAGAAGTACCTATGTAAACACATATTTACTTGTGTTATTTGATAGCCTATAGCACCTGCATGTAAGCACATATTTACTTATGCTAATTGGTGACAAATGTATTCATGAGGCATAGAGATTGAGACCTTAATTCGTGCTACATTTTTTTACATTTTCACCTCCTCACTCTTCCATATTTCCGCTGGAGATTATTTCTTATGATTTTGTGTTATGTCAATCCATCTTCATTGATTTTCCTCCTTTCCTTCCTCCTTTTCATCTATACTACAATAATAATGTTAAGCTGCCTATTGTTGTGTGTCGACCACCAGAACCGAGACATTTCTCTTTGAGATTATCCATATTTCCCCTCAGTATTTAGATCTATGTGTTTGCTTGAGTTTACCTTGATGAAGGACTATTGAACCAAGCCACTAAATTATCCCTTTTCAAACTACGTGACATATGGAGTGCAACCGAAAACTCTCAGATAATCTTCAAAAGCACTCTTCTTGGATACCGTAGGCACTAGTCTCCTATCAACCCAGAGACCATTTCTATGAGGCTTCTACATCTTCTGAAGCACTTGTGTGACAGGAAATAGAAAAAGCTACAACATCTTTCTGACACCATTGTTGGGGTACGACAATTTTTACAATCCCTCTATTGGGTGAGAAAGGGAGGTGTGGGTTGAAGATCTCTCACCTTAGCGACTCCACTATTTGAATATTATTGTAAACACCTTGGTGACTCCACTATTTGAATCTTATTGTAAACACCCTGGCGACTCCACTGTCTATATCCTTATTTGGTCATCCTGGCTTTTAAGAGGCATCATACTCTATCTGATGTTAAACAATAGAAAACTCCCCCTACATATGATCTTGAGATTACTCACCTAAAGGAGTTTTCAAAATGGCCATTCTTGCATTCTCGACCAACTAATTAGCCCCACTCGATTTTTATTTTGTTGCTTGTTATCCCCATCATGTCCCTTCAGTTCATGAATGGTATACTTATTTTCCTAGATTCAGTGGAAACACAGATAGAAGGTCGAACCAACACCTCAAGGATTTTCATGATTGCATGGAACAAGTGGGTATTGTTTTTGAAGATGTGAAAATGAAATTGTTCATGTTTTCTTTAGAGGAAGATGCTAGATTTTGGTACAAAACAATACCTTGTGGAAACATATCTTCCTTAAAGAGCTTTCACATAGCATTCAATCATTTTTGCAAAAGATTATATCCACTAGGTGCTCTGTTTGAAGATGTTGAGATTGCAACAAGATGATGGAGCTTAGTGAAAAGAGTCGCCTTCACTAAGTGGGCCCGCAGGCTATTTTCGGCGCAAGTCTATTTTTAGACTATGTCTATTTTTAGACATATGGATCATGTCTATGGATTGCAGGTTGCTGTTTATGGATGATTGATCAAGTTGGAAAAATAGATGGACTTCTATTTTTGATGAAAGTGTGATTGATCACAGTGTGAGTGATCAAGTCTATTTTTAGACTGGCTGTCAAAAATAGAAAAGTCAAATATTATTATCTCACAATAATATTTGGACTATAAACTTAATCTTATTCTCTTGGAGCACTTCAGTTCGAGCTACGGATGTGGCACATGCAATTGCATGAAGGAAATACGTGGTTCTTATGGGTTAGTTGAATATTTGCATGCATGACTTCAGTTAGAACTCAAGTGAGTTGGGTTTAGTGGACTGGAGGTGCAGTTGATGGAGTTGTGTTCAGTTTAGCTTTGTTAAACTGGTTGTATTTAGTCTAACTGGCGAATAGACTAGAGATGAGTTGGGTGAATTAGTTATTAATTAATTCACAAGTTATTAACTCATAATACAACTAATGAATACATCAGTTTACTCAGTTGCATGTCAGTGCATGTTCAGTTCAGCAGGGACAGGTGTTAGAGAATCAGATTGCTATCAGTTGTGACTGTAGTTGTGCACCAGATCTTGCACAATCAGGGGATTGATTATGGCAATGATTTTGCCCATATTGTAGCTTGTTCTCACGTGATTTTTCCAAGTAAATACGTGGTTGCCTTGGAATTATCATCGGTTCTTGTGCAGGTATTGAGCAGCGAGGCAGGCAAGCAGCGAAGGAGATTTGAGCCAGTGATTGATTCAGATCTGAGCTGTATTGTGTGTAACAGAGGTGGAGATGCTTGTGATAAGTATTGTGCTTTTTAGTGTTACATGACTCAATCATTAATATACAGATAGTTGGGGTTTTTTAGCGAGATGCTTTCCCCGGGATACATACTGTGTTAATGTGTGAATGCTCTTGATGTTTTATTGTTATTGATGTTGCTATATTGATGATCAACGTAGAGGACCTTATGTATTGTGTATGTTTTCCGCAATAGTACATGATCAGGATAATCTCCATTGAATATGTGTTAAATTATTCAAAATTTCTACATGGTATCAGAGCTTTTGATCATCAGATCTACTATTCAGGAAGTGTTTTCATTCTATTTCTCTAGGCAGAGTCTATAATCGGGCCAGGTAGCCTCTGGATTCATCCTTCCTTTGGAAGGTGAAATATCCGGTCAAATCCCATACATTCAATCTCTGTACGAGAAATATTGTGTTCTCATGAATCTTAGATCCGAGGCGGTTGAGTTGGTTGCTGGTGGAATTCGAATTTGCAGCAGTGTTTTCTTGGTGACAACGCAGCAATGTCTTTCAACGGATTGCGATTGGAGTATGCTCTTGAGGCAGCTCAAACTATATTGCATGGGAGGACAGGATGGAGATAGTATTGGATGATAACGGGCTGAAGGAGTTCATAGATACGGATATCCCAAAGCCTACTGATGCTACTCAAGTTGATGCTTGGCAAAAGAAGATTGCAAAATGTCGAAGGATTCTGTTGGAGGGCGTGAAGGATCACATTGTGTCCAGCCTCCATGGAAAGGCTACTCCATATTTGATGTGGAATCATTAACAGAATTATTCCAAAGCAAGAGCGATCATAGGAAGTTGGCGCTCAAAGATAAACTCAGAAACATCAAATGCGAGAAGGGTGACAGTATTCCCAAGTATCTCACGAAGTTCACTCAGTGTCGAGATGAACTGGGAAGTGTGGGGGTTACTGTCGATGATGAGGACTTGGTGAGCTTGGCTCTCCTTGGTCTTCCGAAGAGTTGGCATTCCTATCAGGACTCTGTCAATGGTCGGGAGAAGTTGCCAGGATGGGAAAGACTATGGTCAGATCTTGTGCAGGAGGAGATCAGGCGGAGTACCAGGGACGGATCTTCGTCAAGGGAGCTGATGAAGAGAATTGTGCTTTGGCTGCCAAAGCAAAGAAAGGGAAGAGCAAGAAAGCTTCTCAGTCTGGTGCGAAAGGCAAGAAGCAGGATATGTCCAAGGTGAAGTGTTTTCACTGTCACCAGCACGGACACTATACCACAAATTGTCCGCAGAAGAAGAAGAACAAGCAAGCTGCTGGATCTGCAGGGGGAGAGGCCTTAGCTTCTCAGTTTGAGCTTGATTTTTCATTGATCGCATGCTTGGTTTCAAGTGTGATGGGAACAGTGTGGTTCTTGGACAGTGGTGCGTCTTTTCACATGACGGGAGATAGAGAATTTGTTCTCTGATCTGGAGGACAAAGATCTTGGAGTGCACATCGAGATGGGCGATGATGGTAGATACAGTGCGACCGGTATCGGTACCATTTCCTTTGAGAGGGAGTCTGGTAACCCCTTTGTATTGAAGGAAGTCATGCATGTTCCAGGATTGAAGAAGAATCTCATCTCAGTGGCGATGTTAGAAGACAAGGGGTATGATGTTGTTTTCAGCGAGGGAAAGGCCTTCCTATGCAGCAAGACAACTGGTGAGACCCGGAAGATAGGGGTTCGAGTGAGGAACCTTTATCAGTTGCATGTAGATGGATGCGCAGCTATGGCAGGCAAGGCAGAAGGATTGGTGAGCCGGGATGATGGCGAGGTGTGGCACAGGAGATGGGGTCACCTTCACCA
>APFE030178493.1:125190-148264 GCA_000404065.3 Pinus taeda
CCCGAGGCTTTTCACAGATTGAGGGGATCGATTATGAGGAGACCTTTGCACCTGTCGCAAGGTATTCTTCCATACGGACGATTCTTTCTCTCTCAGCGCAGATTGGATGGCACATTCATCAGATGGATGTGAAGACTGCGTTCCTCAATGGAGTCATTGAGGAGGAGGTGTACATTGAGCAACCCGAAGGCTTTGAAGTCTTCAGCAATGAGTCGCATGTGTGCAGGCTCAAGAGAGCGCTGTATGGGTTGAAGCAAGCACCATGTGCTTGGTACACACGAATAGACAGCTATTTCACAAGACTTGGATTCTCCAAGAGCGAGGCAGATCCTAACCTATACCAGATTGTGGTGGAGGGTAAGTTGCTTATCATTGTACTGTATGTTGATTATTTGATTCTAACGGGTGATGAGCTGTTGATACTGTCATGCAAGAAAGATCTTGCTATAGAGTTTGAGATGAAGGACTTGGGCCTCCTTCACTATTTCCTAGGATTGGAAATATGGCAGCGCAGTGGTGGACTGTTTGTTTCTAAGGGCAAGTATGCTCGAGAGATACTGGAAAAGTTCAACATGCATGGCTGCAAGCCTGTTGATACTCCTCTTCCTGGAGGTTGGAGGAAGGAGGATGCCACTTCGGGAGAAGAAGTGGATGCCACTGTTTATCGACAGTTGGTGGGGTCACTGATGTATTTGGTCAATACACGACCTAATATATGCTATGCAGTTAACAAGCTTTCACAAGCTATGGTTAAGCCTACCAAGCTCTTCTGGAAGGCGAGAAAGCATGTATTGCGCTACTTGAGAGGCACATCAGGATATGGTTTGTGGTACAGACAGGAGGATGAGGTGAAGCTATGTGGCTTCACGGATGCAGATTGGGCAGGGAGCCCAACAGACAGAAAGAGCACATCAGGAGGGATCTTCAGTATTGGATCGACAACAGTTTCTTGGTACAGCAGGAAACAGAGATCCGTGGCACTCAGTTCAGCGGAGGCCGAGTATATGGTAGAAAGTTTGGCTGCATGCGAGGCTATATGGATGAGGAAGATCCTAGTTGGTTTGTTCGGTTCTCATTTGGATCCTACTGTGATTTACTGTGATAACCAGAGTTGCATTAAACTCTCAGCTAATCCTGTATTTCATGATAGATCTAAACATATTGACATCAGGTACCATCGTATCAGAGATTGTGTGCAGCAGAGGATCATGTTACTTTCGTACATTCCAACGGAGGATCAGGATGCTGATATTCTGACGAAGGCTCTTACCAGGAGCAAATTAGAGTACCACCGAGGCAGGATAGGGGTTGCTGATAATCCATATCTTGTCGAGAGGGAATGTTGAGATTGCAACAAGATGATGGAGCTTAGTGAAAAGAGTCGCCTTCACTAAGTGGGCCCGCAGGCTATTTTTGGTGCAAGTCTATTTTTAGACTATGTCTATTTTTAGACATATGGATCATGTCTATGGATTGCAGGTTGCTGTTTATGGATGATTGATCAAGTTGGAAAAAATAGATGGACTTCTATTTTTTAGACCACAGCGGAGTGACTGCTCAGTCTAAATATAGAACAGTCAAATATTATTAGCTCACAATAATATTTAGACTATAAACTTAATCTTATTCTCTTGGAGCACTTCAGATGAGCTACGGATGTGGCACATGCAATCCCAGAAGGAAATACGTGGTTCCTATGGGATAACTAATATTTGCATGCAGGACTTCAGTAGAACTCAAGTGAGTTGAGTTTAGTGGACTGGAGGTGCAGTTGATGGAGTTGTGTTCAGTTTAGCTTTGTTAAACTGGTTGTATTTAGCCTAACTGGAAAATAGACTAGAGATGAGTTGGGTGAATTAGTTATTAATTAATTCACAAGTTATTAACTCATAATACAACTAATGAATACATCAGTTAACCCAGTTGCATGTCAGTGCATGTTCAGTTCAGCAGGGACAGGTGTTAGAGAATCAGATTGCAATCAGTTGTGACTATAGTTGTGCACCAAATCTTGCACAAATCAGGGGATTGAGTATGCCAATGAGTTTGCCCACATTGTAGCTTGTTCTCACGTGATTTAGCCAAGGAAAGACGTGGCTGCCTTGGAATTATCACCGGTTCTTGTGCAGGTATTGAGCAGCGGAGGCAGGCAAACAACGGAAGAGATTTGAGCCAGTGATTGATTCAGATCTGAGCTGTATTGTGTGTAACAGGTGGAGCTGGTACTGGATTGCTTGTGATAAGCATTGTACTTTGTAATGTTACATGACTCAATCATTAATATACAGATAGTTGGGGTTTTTAGCGAGATGCTTTCCCCGGGATACATACTGTGTTAATGTGTGAATGCTCTTGATGTTTTATTGTTATTGATGCTGCTATATTGATGATAAACGTAGAGGAGCTTATGTTTGTGTATGTTTTCCGCAATAGTACATGATCAGGATAATCTCTGTTGAATATGTGTTAAATTATTCAAAATTTCTACAGAAGATTGTTGTGCACATTTTAATGTTGAAAATATTTCTGAGGTTAATGATCCTGCCGAAGATTTTTGTGAGTCTCAACTCCAAGAAAACATATACATGCATCAAGAATCACTACCCATCAATCAATAAAGGGAAGAAGGAGACAATATCAAGTTGAAAATAAACCCTAAGAGATCTTATTCTGTAGAATTTGACGATTCTCCTTCTTATGATGTGTATGAAGAGCGATTCAGAACCACAACGGTCTCAGTCATGGGAAGCTACACAAAAAAAGGAGGCCCACCATAAGGTTTACAAGGAGGCTCCACTTTACGATTCACATCCTTCACCTGGAGAACAAGTTCAAGAACCTTCTCCAATCTATGATTTAGATGATACAAAGGAGTATAAGATGGTTGTAAACTTTCAAAGGGATTTTCTTACAAACAAGTGGGGAGAAGATGACCAACAAGAACTTCTTCAAGAGGAGCCCAAAGTTGAAGAGCCAAGAAATTTCTGTGGTTGCCTGTTGCTGAAAGGTTCCTCCTTGGAAACTGTTCAAGAAAGGGAGATAATTATAAATTTTTCTCATCGGTTCCATGATCTAGTAGCTGACTACATGGCATCTTTCTTTGGCCTACAACAATATACATCAATCCCAAGGTATGCGTCAAATTTTTGGTCTGAAGTTATTATGGGTGCATGCCTAGTTTAGTCATTGATTTTCAAGAACACAACCCAATTAGAAGGTTCACGGAGGAGATTAAAAGAGTTGAGCATCAACTATCAAGTTGTCCAAAGAGTAAATGAGTAGAGAAGTTTGCAATCATCTTCCAAGCCACAAAAGGACTCAAAGCCTACATCAGATGCTCTCCATTGGAAAGTGCTCTTAACAAGATTTCCAATGACATATGGAAATCCAAAAATGGACTCTTGGATCAAAATATATGGTCTGTTGAAGTTTCAAGGATTAAAACCTCAGGAAGGAAAGAATATCAACGATCACATATCATAGGTCCTGGTATATCGATGATTGCATATTCGAGGTTCAGATGTCAGAGGTCAAGCAGATGTTCGATCGTATATCGGTGATCACATATCAAAGGTCATGTATCAACGCATCGCAACATCAACACATCGGAAGGTCAATGACTTGGAGAATCAAAATTTCTTAAAGTGTAAACCTTCTAAAAATTATGATATTCAAAAAGTTCCGATGAATGTTAAAAACTATCGGGAACACTAATAACGGATTAACAAAGGATTTCATTGCAAAACCAAAGGTGGGCGGACCATTTTCTCTTTCCTCTAATAGGACATGTAGCATCATATGATTGGTTCCGATAAACTACAGTGGCATTTAACGTCAGCATGATGTGGCGGTACGACATGACATGTGGCAGGAAATTTGGCGTTTTGAGGGGCCTAAGGGGACAAATAAGGGTGAGACGTGTCATCACTCAGGAAGTGCCATGTCGAGTGATGATGTCATATCGGAGGTCGGCATATCGGAGAATTAGAATGTCACAACTCCAAAGTTATTTCCCCAATTGGAAATTTCTGATGAGAAGGGCTACAATATTTGGCTAGGGCATGGTCAAGAGGAACTTAAAGAACCTCCGATGCTAAGAACTTAACAAAGGAAGAATGGCCCTTAACAGGAGTCTAAACGTTCTAGCACCTTGATGCTAAGTGGCAGGTTGCGACCCTCGATCCCATGGAGGAAAATAGAAAGGGGTTAAACAAAAAAGGCCAAGGGCATCAGAACTCGTTGTTTTTGTAATGCCTTTTAAGAATAAAGTTTTGATAAGGCAAAGCTCCGAAGTGGCATTATGGAAATTTTATAGGGAATAGTGGGCTCCGATAGTGTAATACAGAGAGTTATGAGATGGATGATACAAGAACTATGATTCCGCGACACCACTAAGGCCACATAATTGGTCGCTCCCAGCTCTAGAAAGTGGGAAGTTCAAGTGGTTAAGAGGAAAGCGACATACAAATTGACTGAGTATCTGAAGAAGAGCATCATGGTAGAGATGTGGCCTGATTAGAGGCCATCACAAGAATGGCATGGAGATATTTTCCTCAATCATCATTCAATTTCCTTTTGTCTTTTATTATGTAATTTTTGCATTTTAAAGAAAGGAATTAAAATTCATATTGTAATGATTTGGGCAACAGACCTTCATATGCCGATACAGCTAGTCGATTAGACAACTGGAGCTCAAATGAGATATTTTGTAACTACTTTCAAAGCTCCCCCTCTCCTTATAAATAGAGGGAAGAAACACTTAACAAAGGTTTCAGAATTCTACACCCAAGGGGTCAAAATTTTGTGGTTCCACTTTGGTTCAATTTGCTTGTTCACGAGGTCCTTGGGCTGATACAATTGCTAAATGTAATGGACTAGTGATTTGGACTCCAACTTGAAGGATTAATGAATCCATTCTTTTGATTCCAATCAGAGCAATGCACAGTCTATTTTAACCTTTGTATATTATCTCATGTATGTCTTTCCTCTTCTAAAATTGTGTAATCTGTTGATTTGGGGTTAGCATCGGATGTGATATAGGCCTCAAATTTTGTAGCGAGGCTTGGGCACATGCATTCCAAAGAACCCAAAAACCGCTTTAGGAAATTCTGCCCATAGACGATTATATTAAAATAACTAATATTTTTAATGGAGTTCCTAAGTCTAAACTTATGAAAATTAAAATATTAATGGGTATTAATCTAATTGTGGGTGAATCTTCTAGATAAAGACGAAGATCAAATGAAAATGATCTGAGCCTTTGATTAGGAGTTAATTTAGGCCATTGGTTGTCAAATAGGAAGATATAAGAAGGAGCTTGAGGGTCATCTGGAAAACACACCAGAGGTAGATACTCAGTTACCCGAGTAAGATCGATTTTCTCACTGGTTGAAGTTCATAAAGAGAAAATCGATTCAAAGGGAGAGTTGCAGGTGAGATAGAGAGAGAGGGAATCAACACATTCAGAGAGTGCAAGGTAGAAAGACGTAGAGTAGGAACAGGGTGACGTAGAAAGAGGCAGCGCAGAGGCAATTTGACATAGAGCCTACGTGGGTAGCTTGACGCTGAGCCCTGGGACAAAATTTTGACCCAGAGAGGAACATAAGGATTACAGGGAAGAATAAGTGCTTCATCTGGGGTAGAAATTGGTCAAGAAGTGTCTTTAATATTTCTCATTCCTATTTTGTTGGTTGTAATTTGTACAAGAGAATTTTTTGAAGAATATGATAAAAACCCTCATCTGCTGCACTGGTTTTCCCACATTGGGTTTTTCGGGGACGATTGTCCAAAAACAACTGTCATTGTGGTTGTGTTTGTGCCAGTGTATTTCCTTACATTTACTTTTTGCAATGTTTTAATTGTGAAGGCTGCAGTAGAATATATTTCGATATTTGCCGTAAGAATACTAGAGATAACTTATTTCTGTGCTAATAAGTAGAAGAAATAATATTAAGCACTGCAGTAGGATTTCTATTTAGATTTTTTCACATAATGAAGCTGCTAGTTTCACTCTCTCATGGTGTATGTATGCTGCTAAGTAGTGAGAAGTACCTGTCTAAACACAAATTTACTTGTGTTATTTGATAGCCTACAATACTTATATGTAAGCACAAATTTACCTATATGTAAGGCAGTCATTCAAGGCATATTCATTATTTCTAAAAAAATAATGGTATAGATTCCACGTTAATCAGATAGGTCAAAGGGCCACCATACAGTTGCAAGAGACTAAACACTTCATAGACTTATACCTAGAGTGTAGCATGGAGGCCAAAGCAAAACTAGTTGAATTCTATATGCATAAAATTGTCATCTATGATATGCCCATTTGGGAACTGAATCCTTACTTGCAGAATGCATAATTATTGGAATTAGCATCTTGGTTAAGACATGAAGAGATTAGAGTAGAAGAAGTGAAAATGACCTTATAAGGGGAGTTAAAGGGGCCATTATGGATCAGACTAGAGCATCCATCTCCTTCAGTGCTTGCTCAATGCCATGCTATTCCTCCACAGGACCCCGAGGTAGATGTTATTTGGTAGCAAAGGCAAGTTGAATCCATCCAGAACTTTGAGGGCACCTTCAAGATGTTGGGAGAAGAGAGTTCACAAGCTTGCTAGAGAAGATGAGAAGGATTGTATTACAACATGAAGATGAGGGAGTATCACTCCCCTAATAGAGTCCAAGCAGAATTGGTAAGAATTCCTCTTTATAAAAGAACTATCCAGGGGCTTCAGATTCTATTCAATAGGAGTAGCCACAACCAGTTCATCTTGGGACATCAAGCAAATTATCAGAGAGTTAAATGAATAGGAGCATAGAAGAGAGGAAGATTGAGTTTCTCAACGATGAGAAATAGTTCTAGTAGGGGGTATCATGGGCCTCCAAAATAGGTAAATTATAATAAGACCCATCAGTCCACTCCTAGGCACATAGAATAATGTTTGATCCCTCATTTTGTACTTGATGATGTATTTTTCTAACTTGATGAATTCCGAGAAGATTCAATGTGTTTTTCATACTTTATGTGCCTTAATATGTTTATTGTGTAGCATTTATAAATATATTAGGCATATTATGAGGAATAAAACACTAGAGAGAAGCTAGGGACTTGCTCCCTACAACAAGAAGACTCAAACTTAGCTGGCTCGAGGCATTAATTTCCTCCTCCATTTGCTGCGAGTTGGATTTGGGACGAGCTGAACTCTTTTTATGAGTTTTGGAGGGAAATGCAACCCTCCTCTCAAGGAGGCTGCTCACCCACCTAATATATAGATAAGATACGCAAGTTGGACCTAGAGGCTATATCAATAGAGAAGGAATAGATTAGGGTTTTGAATATTTTTTGAGCAAGTTTTGCAATATTGTAATTTCTAATGTAAGACAGGTTTTTAGTTAATGGAAGAAATTCCTCATTTCAGTTCTTAGCTTGGTTCCTCTTCAAGGATTCTGAGTATCCTTGGGTTAGGCTCACCCTAGAAGCTTCATATATGTCTTTTATTTCTATTGCTATTATTTCAATGCTTTGAATTTTCCTTGTTTATCTTTTGAATCAACATTTCTGGAAATTAGAGTTTGATAGATTTATGCTTGGATAAGTAGGTAGTTTTACGAGCTAACCTTTTTTGCATGTCATTTATACTATTTTTCAACCTCTTAGATCATTCATATCACTTATCATTGAATCCTTAAGTCTTTCTCCATTTCATTTCATTTGTTATTACAATTTTTGTAATTTTTTGTTTTAATGTGCAACTAAGATTATGATTACAGAAGGTAAACACAACTTCCTTTTGTAATGATAAAGCTTAGACTTAATTGTCCCATGCCTTTAATAGATTAATAACATCATTTCCCATCATTCCTACCCCTTTATCTCACCTTAGATTTGCATTTTGGGCATTTTATCGGCTTGCTGGTCTTTACCTATAACAAAACAGAGAATCATGTAGCAATCTAAAACAATTTGTTTTCTTCACCTAGTTTAGAAAAGAAACCCTTGGTTTAGACTCCTTAACATATTAGAACATGTCTAGGATGTTGAAGATGGATTTTGGAAGAAAATAGATCTCATAAAGTTTCCTTTAGATGCTTTTATTGCATGTTTTTTAGTGTTGTTTTTATCTTTTGCAACATAGGTTTCAAGTTTACTATCCAAATCATTTATTTCCAAGCAAAGTGTGCTTTCCATTTATTGCAATCAACATAGGTGCGTGCCATTTCATTTCTGAAAGTTACTTCCTCAATTTCACTTTCCTGTAGCATATTTATCCCAACAACTTGACTATATTTCTATTCATCTAGCCTACACTCTAACATCTCTCACCTACATAAGGATTAGAAGAAGAAAGAGATAGTTCCTACTACACATATAGTGTCAAAATCTCTTAAATTTGCATGAACCCTGAGTTAATAATTAATGGTGAGACTCTTGGAGTTGCAACATTATTGCTGCAATAGTGAGGGCCATCAATAACATTAATGTACATTACTTGGCCATTGGCCATACTATTCAACTCATATCCTAATTCAAATATATACAATACATTACATTATGGAAAGCACATCTAGGCTATTCGAAAAACTAATGGATAAATTCATTTTTCATAATTATTGTGGTGTTTCACAGACTAATCACTCTTGTGGACAAGAGTGATCCCCTTAGGTTCGAAAACCAAACACTAGAACAAAAACACACAGAATATACAAGGTTTCCTTAGAATACTGATACAAATCTGAATATGGACATACCTTGTAACCTAAAGTTTGTCCTTGCTTGTCTTTTGTTTGTTGTAGCTCTAGCTTTGCCTTTGATTCTCAAAACCAAAATCTAAAATATCACCAACAAACAACTAATCAAAGCATTTGATAGATAAAATACTCAACATATTCTAAATGGATGATCAAGGAATTCCATTACAATATTTGCACAGTGATACAACATATGTGGGAAACTAATATACTTTGTATTAAAGGAGAGAGTTACAACCAAAACCTTGATGTTGATAGCTTCCTCCCAATAGTACTTAATTCCAACCTTGCATTCAAAAACATTCAATGGATACTTTAGCAAAGTGAAATTATACTCCAAGAGTCTAAAAGCCAACTCATTTTCCTTTGAGTGTATTGTATTTATAGGCCGAGGATGGAAGTTTGTAATGTTCCTAATTAGAAAAAGCAATGATATGAAAAAGAAAAATAGTACATGCAACACAAAAATTTAGGAAATTCAGTGAACACCCATAAAAAATCCAAAAATGTCATCTATCTGAGCCATTTTATTAAATAATTGGAGCAAGAATACAACAGTATGGAAGGAGTACACCTGGGCTTGCCTCAATGGGAAGCTTGACAATACCCATGTGATAAAATAAAATGCCCATATGAGAGGATAAGCTGCTCCAATGATTCCCTATGCTGCCCGAGGAAAATTGCACTATTCGTTGGAAAGAAACTGCTGGAAAACCAACTTCTGGTGCTCATAAAATTCTGTAAAATTAGCCCTAAGTTCCTCTCAAATAACCCACCAAAACCCATAAATGGTTTGGCCTAGTTTTGACCTTGGAAATTTGGCCCCAATTACCACATCCTCCTCCAATGGCTAGAAAATACATCCTGTCTACATACTACCTAAAAAAGACCTCCAATCACTCCCAAAATGTTGAGTCTCATTATCCCAAAGCTATCCTTATTTTTCTTGGCAAAACCCAGCTCCAAATAACTTCCCTCCAACTCCCACTTGTGCCTAGAAGATAGCTACTGCGTAGGCCTTGGATGTGCAAATTCGTCCTGCCTTCATTTAACAACCTCCTACCCCAAAAATCCTCAATTACCTGATCTTTCCCTGAATTCTCCTGGTGATCACCACCTGGAAGACTGTTGAAATGAGCCAAGAGTGATCCCCTCTTGTATTCTCTTGGAATACGCACTGGCCGAGAGAAAGGTTGTGTGAATAGGTTTGAATTCCTCCAAAATCTCCTCCAACTTGGTACAATCTGGCCTCCCTAGGGTGGCACTCATAGTCCATCGAAAGAAGGGTGAGCTCTCCATTTGGAAAACTCGGTGCTGAACAATAGTGTGACCCGACTAAGCAGCTGGAGCAAAAAAAGTAAGTTTGATTGAAAAAAGACCCCCAAAATTTGTTGAGCTTTTTCTATTTATAATTCGTGAGTTTCTTTTCCCCATGTGGGCCCCTCCAACAAGATTTTTGACCTCCTTCTTTGGAAGTTCAAATTCCCTCCTAGGCAAGTGCATTTTACCCATGCGTGTGGCCCCCATGCTCCACTAGCAAAAACATTTTAGCCTCCTCTTTTTCCTAAGTCTTTCTCTTAAAATTCGTGGGTCCCGTGGTCACCAAATATGCCAAAATTGTGGAAATAAACTTAAGGTAAATTAATTTAGGAAGGGACATTACAATAATCCCCTCCCAAATGTTGCTTGTCCTCAGGCAACTTTAGCATTGGATGCTCAAGTATGTGCTCACCCTCCCAAGTGGCATCCACATCCAGTAAGCTCCACCAATGTACTAAGTACTCCCTGATGGTTCTGCTCCTCAAATTTCTCTCCTTAGTCTCCAAAATGGCTTCCAGTTCCAGAACCATATGCCCCTCATCATCAAGTGGAGGAAACTCCGTAGTTATTGTCACCTACTTCCCGAACACTTTCTTGAGGCATGATACATGAAATACGTTGTGAATCTTGCTCCCTAGTGGAAGCTCCAACTCATATGCCACCTCCCCAACTCTCCTAGTCATCGTGTACAACCCATAGAAATGTGGCTATAGCTTCTTGACCCCCTTTTGCTTCAATGTAGACTGGTGATATGGATGTAGCCGTAGGAAGACCAAGTCCCCCTCCTCAAACTACCTCCTAACCTTGTGCCTATCCGCATACATCTTTGACTGATTCTAGGTTGTCAATAAGTTATCCTTGAGAGCCTTGAGGATATCTTGGCTCTCTGGGATCTAATCTTTGGCCTTTGGGGCCCAGTTGTATCCAAAAAAAATGTCAGTAAAAGATAAAGAATCATAGCCTTACAAGGCATGAAAAGGTGACATGCCAATGGACATGTGTTGGGTGGTGTTGTAATAGTACTCTCCCAAATACAACCACTGAATCCATTCTCTCTGCTACCCGGTCACATAGTTCCGTAGATATCCCTCCAACCATTTGTTGACCCTATCACTTTGACCGCCAGTTTGTGGGTGGTAGATAGTGTTGGGGGTGAGCACAATGCCCAATAATATGAAAAGTTCCTGCCAGAATTCCCACATGAACTAACTAGGATTTGTCACTGACTATGGTCTTAGGGAGTCCATGCAAGCGAAATATCTCTCTGAATAATAACTCGGCCACCTGTGATGCTGAATACCATGTTGGAATGGCTAAGAAGTGAGAATATTTGGTCAACCGATCCACCACCACATAAATACAATCTTTGGTATGCACCATAGGGAGCCCTGTGATAAAATCCGTGGAGATACTTTCCCACTTCCCCTCAGGGATGGGAAGTGGCTGGAACAACCGAGTTGGATGGGTCAACTGCCCCTTATTCCTATGGAAAGCCTCACACTTCTGCACATATCTCAATACATCCCGCTTAAGGCCTTTCCATGTAAATTTCTCTCTACTTGTCATATATGTCTTCCGAAACCCTTGGTTCCCTAATAGTGGAGAGTCATGAGCTGCATGGAGAATCCTCTCCCTCAACTGTGAGCCTAACACCAAAAATATGTGCCCTTGTAGTATATGATGTCAACCATCACCCTGTAACACTCATCTGTGTGACTACCCTCCAGAATCTCACATGTCCACCAATATTTGGAGTACTCCACCAACAAATGCACCTTCCAATCATGGAAAATGCTCACGAGTGAAAGTGTCACATGCCTCCTAGATAATGCATTTGCTACCACATTATGCTTGCTCTTGACATAGTGAATATCAAAGTCTTAGGCCTGCACCTTTCTGACCTACCTCTACTACTTGTCACTGAGTCCCTATTACCCCGTAAAATGGCAAATACTATTGTGATTAGTCTTCACTCAAAATTTGTTGAACACCAGATATTGCTGGAATTTGGCCATTACATGCATGATGGCCAACACTCCTTGTCATAAATAGTATACGACCTCTCATGTGGAAGGAGCTTCCGATTATAAAAAACAATGGGGTGTCCCTCCTGACATAAAACTGTGCCAACCCCTTCACTTGATGCATCACACTCCAAGGAGAACGATTGAGTGAAATCTAGGAGTGCAAAAACTGGGAAACTACTATTCACCTCCTTGAGGCGATTAAATGTCGACAATGCTCTATCCGTCCATGCAAAATCACCCTTCTTCATCAGATCTGTGAGGGGAGCTGCTAACTGTGAGAAACCCTTTACGAACTTTCTATAATAGGTGCATATGCCTACAAACCCCCTCAACTCAGTCACATTATGGGGCTATGACCTCTTATCACCCCAAGAAACTCTCCTAGGTTGTAGCTCGGAGATGCTCGGGAACATTACAAACTCAACTTAATGTTGGAAATGGATGAATGGAAGGAATGATGCTTGCTCAAGCCAGATAACCACTTCTGCTATGCTTAACTCCAAACATGCGTGAACACCCCCAGACTACAAGGCTTTAGACCACCAATTACTCACAGTTTAAGGATTGGGTGAATATGGAGAATACTGACCACACAAGCGGATGCACAAGACCTTGTGATGGTCGGCTGCAACGAGTAAAGAGGTCTGCAAATCTAATTCCCTAAGGCACATACAAGATGACAACTCTCTGGCATTAGGTGAAAAGAAACCTGAATAAGAAATTCACTTATACATACAAGGTTTTAACATAGAGGTAAGATGACAACTCCTCTAATGCTAAACATCAAGAGTTCAGGAAAACTGCATAACAAGCACAGCCTAGAACATAATAGAAATGGAAAGTGAGAAATTAATAGCAAAAGAAGCCTGTATTAGCTGAAAATGAAGATGAGACGCTACAAGTATCAAAGGAGTTACAGTCTCCAGAAGTTGAACCTTACATCAAAACAACAACCATCAACCCTAATTACATCTGGTTTCTGGGTATATATAGAGTTTCATTACAAAGGCACTCGGCCGTTCTAGGTATGGAGGGGTCATAATTGACCACCAACCACTTTAACTACGTGGCAGAACTTCTGAGTGTGGTGGCTTGCTGTAGCGGACGAATTTGATCCTTTCCTGTGCTCTGCTGTCCTTCTCGGGTAGGTGGAGTGCCATGTAGAACAAAATTCCATAACTGTTAAATGCGATTATCTGCTCGAGCTCTGTCTTTTTCCCTCTCGGCCATACTATCCGCGGAATGCAGTTGTTGAGAAGCAAATGCACCGGGTACTGGTAACTGGTCACCTTCGTCCTTCGGGCACACTGAATGATCAGGGCAAGTGGACTGCATGGCGGATGTACGAGCAGGACGGAGGAAGGAAATCAACCGTTGGATCGCTTGGCGGAAGGTATCGGGAGGAAGTGGGAGCAAGATGATCGTGAGTTGTTGGATCTCGGGTGGGAAGATCCAACGGTCATCGGGTGGAGGAGACGCGCGGGGGTTAACGAGTGGGAATAGCGGTTTTGGCGGCATGTGGTATTAATCGCACCGCTTCAGGGCCTATGGTGGTAAAAGTACAATGGCGCGCGATACCATTCAGAGGGTGACGCGTGGCAGTGGGGAAAGGACGAAAACTGCCCTCCATCGTGCGTTAACGCGACGTTATTTTGCGGGCGCGATGGGAGCGAATGCTATCCGATGGAGGCGAAGGTGATCAGACGGAAGGGATTAGATCGCGTGGATTTTCGTCGGATGCGGCGGAGAACCGTTGGATTAGAGGTGGTGGAGATCAATGGCCAAGGTTACGACGGTGGGTTTATGGAGGTGCGGAGTCCGACGGGTTGTAATTTTATAAGGTTTTGTGTGTTAACGCCCGGGCTTGAAAAGGGCTTTAATATGATTTTCAACAAAAAGGCATGGGAAATAGAGACAAAAGGAGGGCAAGAGAGGTAGAGGAGAAGGTGAGGCCAACCACCATAAGCCTTTCTTTGAGCACGACCAAGGACCAAATTGGCCTCCAGCTTTAGAGAATATAGCAGAGCTAACATGACCAATCCTAGATGGCCCTGATATTCTCCTCATGTACCCTCACTCCATTTGTGCCACTGATGTGTCCCAAGTAGAGAAACTATGTCAGCCCAAACTCACACTTGAATAAATTGGTGTAAAAATGTTGCTCCTCGAAAATGCATAACACCACCTCCAGGTGATGCAAATGCTCCTCCCATGTCCGACTGTAAATCAAATTGTCAGTTAAAAACACTAGTACAAACTTCTGCAACTACCCACGTAATACATGATTCATGCATAATTGAAAAGTGGCAGGTGCGTTGTTCAGCCCAAAGGGCATGACCAAAAATTGAAAATGCCCATAGTGGCACCTGAAAGCCGTCTTGGGGATGTCCTGATCCATCACCTTGATTTGGTGGTACATCGAGCACAAGTATATCTTAAAGAAATACTTGGCTCCTCTAAGCTCATCCATAAACTCGTCAATGTGCAGAATGGGGTAGCGGTTCTTCAAATTCTTCTTGTTGAGTGCTCTATAGTCAATGCACTTGCACAAAGTCCCATCCTTCTTCTTCATCAGAACCACTGATGAAGCGAAGGGACTAGAGCTCGACCTAATGTGATCCAATGCCAACAACTCCTTAATGACACACTCAATGTCATCCTTGTATACCCTGGGATGCCTATAAGGAGTGTTGATAAATGCATTTACCCCTAGCTCTATCTCCATCATGTGCTCAAATCCTTTGTTAGGTGGCTTCCCTGGTAGAATGTCCCCAAACACTAACAGGTACCTGTCCAAGATGGCCTGTATGTCGGGGTGTCGTGGCTTGGGCTATCGCCCAACCTCTAAAATTCTCAACTTTACTACCCATGCTATGTCCCCATGCCTCAAGTCAACATCAATCATGTGCGTTGAAACTATATGTGGAGGATATGAATGCATACCCTTAAGAACCACTAGCTTGCCATCCAGCCCAGTGAACTCCATCTCTAGTTTACTCCAATCAATGGTGACCCGACCAAGGGAGTAGAACCACTAGACACCCATCACCATGTTGGTGTCTAACACATCCACAAAAAATAAATGATCTGTCACCGATTAGTTCCCCATGGTCATATAAGGTACACTGCATAGTCTTGTTCCATGGTACTAGAACTATGAACCCATCAAACTCCTCTGTAGTGATACCCCACCTTTGAACCATATGGGAATCAATGAAATTGTATGTGGCCCCACTATCTACCAAGACTGAGACACGCTATCCCTGCACTATGCCTGTGATGCTCAGGGTCAAAAATTTGAGAATTCCACGTAAAGAAGCGAGGACTCCCCCAAATGGTGTGAAAGGTGTTCCCCTAGGTGGTGGTGGTCCCATCTCCTCCTGCACCTCACTGTCTCCATTGCCTATCTCCAACTCCATATCATCCTCCTAGTCGCTATCCAAGAAGACCTCGATGTAGTGGGCCTTGCTCCCTGTGCACCTATGGCCTGGTGTGCATTTCTCCCGACAAGTGAAACATAGTTTCCTCCTCTTGTGGTCTCTCCTGGTATTCTCATCTAACTTCCCACACACTAGGCTAGTGTCATTCCCTTTCTATGGGTATGGAACCCATGATGGAAGGGGTGCTTTATGCTAGGGTCTTATGATTTTTGACATCAGATGTATTTGCATTATTCATTCATTTTCAGTTTTTGAGCAGCAGTTTAGCCTATGACCACTATTGTTGTCATAGTCCCAAAGGTCATTGTCCGACATTGTTGAGTTTCTCTCATCAAGGGTTCACCAAAAGCATGAAAGGGTCTCAGTTAATGGGATTCATGGTCATACCGTCAAGTCGAAAGGGGTTTTGTGTTAGTCTTGATTGATCAGAACTGTCCAAAATGAATTTGTTTCAGTCAAGGTTCTGTTGGTCATGAGGTCTGGTCATTAAAATGTTCCATCACCTATGATCTTTATTTTTATCCCTATTTCTATCTACTCCATGCTTCCCTATCCCATACCCTATTTCCCTATAACCCTTATTCTCATGCCACTATACACTCATGCAAACTCTAACTAATCCGAGCACGTAACATCCCTACAGGATACCACAGATTGATTCCTAGCTGGAAGTTGATGAGATATTGAGTTTGTCCTCATTGTGGAAAATCTATTGTGCACAAGTGCTACCCAACATAGTCGTTGCACAACCGCTACGCAAGTGGGTATCGACCATTTAGGAGGTTTGCAATAGTTGGAGAGCCTACTTAAAGAGTTATACACCATCACACAGCCATTTCAAGCATACATATTCGATCCATTTTTCCAAGAGGAGGTGTGCAACCATACAGAGCATGGAGCGCTACTCAGACTTTTCGCTGCTGAGTGCTGCACAAATACTCTGTTTTAGTCATCGTTTTCCAGACCCATTTTCGATCACATGGAGGCAAATTTGGGAAACTGAAAGATATTGTTCTCAAGGATGGGCCAAATAACAATAATCTCTTCCATTTTTTGCATAGGTGTCATGGATTGGGAGATTCGAATGCATCTTCAAAGCATATTGTTCGGACTGTGAAAATTGCCTGTTTTAGTCATTGTATTGCAGAGGATTTTCTGAGGAGCTGGGGAAGAATTTGAAGAAAATGAGAGAGATTTATCTCCAGGAAAAGTTCATCTACAATAAAATCCTTCAGTTTTTACATAGGTTCTACCATTTGGGAGCTACAGGTTTTTCTTCAAAGCCTATTTTCGCATTTTTTGTTGGAAAAATTGTAAAAGATTTTGGAATTCAATTTGAGATTGTTGAAATTCATGGATTATTGAGGATGCCACGTGTAAATGGAGGGGTGGTAGAATGTTTTGCTGTGTCACAATCTTATTCACCGCCTAATCATCAGCCAGGTGGAAGATCATGCCAACATGGAATGCTACAAAGGTGTTGTGCAATACATATTTGGAAGCGGTCTGTTGTTTCTTATTTTTTATTTTATTTCTAAAGGCATGGTACTATGACTATGACAAGAATCTCAGGGATTAGAATGGTGTCTCAATAGGGTAGAAGGATAAGAACTTAGTTAGTCTTTTTCTTTTTACTACTAAGAAAAGTCGAATATATGTATAAAAACTTGCTACTTTTATGATATTTTTATCTGTCTCATGGAGAATATATTCGTTGTATCTAGATGCGATATTTTTGAAGATTTAAGGTTATATAATGCCGGGTGATAAAAGTTAGAAAGGGTTGGATAATATTGCAAACTAGTTTTCAGAAGCTTGTATACTGTGGTCCAGTTTTTCATGAATAAAGGTGTTTTTGTGCTCAGTGTTCCAACATATATTCACAGAGATACTTATGGTATTGTGCTTTAGATTTGTTCCCTTCTTGTGATAAGTGTAATATTACATTTATTTTACAATGTTTCAGTTTATGGGTATATTGATTCAGCTGTGTTAGAATTTAACCTTGCATTGCTCTAATTAAGTTGTGCCAAATATTTCAGTTGCAAATGGAATATATTATACCCTTGTTTTCTCTTTTTTTTTTTCTTAATACTTAGTCTCAAATATGAAACATCAGAGCCTAATTTGTTTATGTTATGTGTGAATGAGTATTATTTATATTCATCTCCCACTATACTATAATTTGTTTCGTTTATCTAAAGTATATGCCAGACAAGCCTATGTGTTTGTTATTGGTTGTTAAATGCATAAACATCATTAGCCAATAGTTTTTGGATCACAATTTTTCACTTCCTAGTATCTTCGTTTTATTTCAAAAAGAATTTTTTCACAAACTCCTTTAAGATGTAGTCTCTGTCTTATATGTGCTTTCAAAGTCTCCATTCTTAGGTTTTTTTTGAGTGAGGGAACCCGCTCTGGCTAGAAAAGACCAATTTCTAGCCAAAAGCAGTCCATGGTTACCTCTGTGATCCTTTTCCTTCAGCCTAAAAGGATTCATAGAGCGCTAACATAGTGGCGCCGTTGTCAGGGAGCGAAAACTCTATCTTCCCCAGGAAATAATGACAACAATCTAGATCCCATTATTGATGGTGAACAATAGTTGGACATCAAAAGGCTATATATTTTTTTTACCGGGAAATTCCATTGTTAGAGAATCCAAGTTGTAGAACACTCATGATGACTCCACTATTCGAAGCATTCATAGCTTGAACTATTGATTGGGCTGCTTGTCAAACAAGATGACAAGGTATGTGGTAGACCCTATTTCTATTGAAGGTTTCAAAGAATATTGGGATAATTTTGATGATGATCAAATTGATGATGCTTTCTCAAAATTTTTACCTATTTATTTAAAGTCATGCAAATGTAGCTCTAGATCCAAGTCCAACTTTTTAGTATAGTTTGCTAAAAAACTTGAGAAAGATCTTCAAGCCCTAGAAGTTCAAATTCAGTCCCACAATTTTCAATGTCAAAATAAATCCTTTGAGAACCTTTGTGAGCCGAAACGAGAAGTGGTAGTGCCGCCTTTTGATATTGAGATTGAGGAGTGTTTTGAGAATGGTTTTTATGACTCACAACTGAAACTATAAGATGGAAAAGAAAGCATATATGACTTGTCCAAGCATGATGATCAATTTGCAGAATAATTTGAATATCAACCAATAATTCATGTCTTTCATTATCCCATAGCTATCTATACGAAGGAATTGTTCACTACAGAGTTCCAATCATGTTTCAGTTGTGAAGAACAAGCCTACAATCAGTTTCCATTGCCCTTACATGTTCCAGTTTTGATTCTGCTGAAGCACAATCAAGAAGCCAAGGTTGAGCAGCTACTGGACTGATTGCATTGGCATTTTAGTATCACCTAATTCATATTTTTAGAGATTATCTTAGAGTAGGTTTCTCTGTATATAAATAAGCTCATAGGAATGACCACGCTTCAATTTGCAATTGCAATAGTGTCTTTCTAGTGTGGATTTTATTTTTAGTCTATATATTGGTTACATTGCAACAATTTGGCTTCAATTGGAGAAGTTCGCAGGCAAAAGTAGATTGCATTTAGACTTCATTTCCCCATGTATTAGGCTACTAGTCTGTGGTGTTTTGGCACCTCATAGGGAGGATGCCATCCCCACTGCAGCCAATGTTAGGATCCTATAATCTAGGAATCAAAGTGTGTTTGCCTCTTACTATTCATATAGGAGGTATGTAGGAATTGGAAAAACTACTTCAAGAGTTCTACACCATCACATAGAAATTTCAAGTCTACCCATTTGATCCAATTTTACAGAAGAGGTGTGCAAACATACAGAGCATGCATGGCTACTTGGACTTGCTACGAATTTGCTGCGAAATTGATTGTTTTTGTCATCATTCTCAAAATATGTTTATGACCAAATGGAGCTCAATTTTGGAAAACTGAAAGAGGCTTTTTCCAAGAACAAGCCAAGTAACAAAAACCTCGTTTAGTTTTGGCACATGTGTCATATATTGGAATATTCGAATGCATCTTTACAATCTATTTTTCAAGGTTTTGGAATTTCATGTTTTAGTTATGATGTTTGGGTGCAGATTGTGAGGAGTGGGAGAAGAAGTTTAGGAAACTGAGAGAGGTTTCTCTCAAGGATACTCTAATATATAAAAACCTCTATGAGTTTTGAAATATATATCCGGATTCAGGATATATGAGCTCATCTTTGAATCCTATTTTTCTAGAAATTTGGTACCTTCTGTTGCACAAACATATCAGTGAACTTTATTTTAGAAAATTTCAAAGTTTGGAGCTTCTAGAAGTCATTTTATTTGTTGGATAAGTGTTGATAAGTTAACATCATGTATTTTGAGTTGTTAAACAAATATGCATTGCTTGAGTTGATGTTTCTAAATTGCATCAGTCCTAATATAACAATTCCTTGTTTTTTCCTACATAGCAAGTGAAGATGCATTGCATCTGGACCATTCAACTTTTATGGAATGAATTTGAATTCCTATTTATATATGATGTTGTAAATACATGGAGAAGTGTTGGTTGGTCAGATTGGAGAGGAAAGAACACTGTGCATGTTGTAATTTTTTCTGAGTTTTAATGAAATTGGCAGATAAAAAGTACCTGGTTAAATCTCTTCAGAGATTCATCTTTCTTACGTGAGTGTTCCTATTTTGTGTGTGTTATATTTATTCCTGTGATGTTTAAATGAAAAACTTGTTTCCAAATTCATCTATTTAATGGTGCTCTGTTGCAGTCATTTAGACATTCCATATGTTTTTTCTTCCATAATCATTTTAAGATTCATCCATTGTTTGATGCCTTGAGATGGTTATCTACTTTATTTATTCTTCTCACATTTGCAACTATTAATTGACATAAGGAAGTGTTTCTATATTGCCTCTGAACAACTTTTCCCAATTCATCGAGCACCCGCCACATCATTGATCTCAATTTTTACTAACTCCATGCGCAATGGGTTTTTCTTTGCCCTACCACCACACCTATAAACTATGTTAGTTGCCAAAGATATAGCCATTCTTATTCATTGAAACCGATATTTAGTGACTGAGTTGAAAGAGAGAGCCCTATCTGGGGTTGGAAGGGTTAGTTTCCAATTCCGCAAGTGGTTTGTGGTTACCTCTGGGATTTCTCTCCTCAGATTGGAGAAATTTATGGAGTGATAACATAGTGGCGCCATTGTCGGGGATCGAATAGTCACATTTTCCCTGGGTGTGAACAAAAAGGATCACATCTAATTGTTGATTGTGAACAATAGTTAGATATTAGAAGGCTGAACCTTTCACTTGGCAACTCCAACAAACCAGAACCCAAATTTTCAAGATAAATTTAGCTGCAAGGTATGCGCCTATGAATCGTTCTCATATTCCAGTCTTTCCAAGCTACATGCCTTATGTAGATTGGAAAAATTATTTGCCAAGATTCAAATATGAAGATGGAGATGATACTGCTCTACATCTGGTTAAATTTGACATACATGTATGCAAGTTGAGGGTCAATTTCCTGAATATTATCTCATGAAGATGTTCATGGCCACTCTAGAAGGAAAAGAAAGGTCATGGTATGAAAAAATACCAGCTGCTATTTAATGTTCTTTGAAGCATTTTCATGCAATATTTTTTGAAAATTATAAAGGATCTTACCCATCGCTGCTACTAGTTCAAAATTGTTGTGATCATTTTGAAAATTTCATTCAACATTTGGAGTTTTTTTATGGAGATGGTGAGTTTATGGATGATGATATTATAGAGGCATTTCATGAGAATCCTTTTCAACATCAGGAAGAAATAGTAGAAGATAGTTGCCGTGGTATTCAGGGGGATTTACAAAAGGCAATAGTTTCTCCAAGGGTTGAAAGTGAAGTATATCAACATCCCATTGAAGACAATCATGATTCACTTACTAAGTTTAATAATAATTCACAACAGGTTTGTTCTCTGGAGTTTGATGAACATTTGCAACAATATTGTCATTCTTTTTGTTATCAAAGGTATGAGGATAGTCATCCATATGTCTTTTCAAATTGTACATTTCCTGAATCTTTCATTTAAGAATAATTGGTTTGAATCAATTTTCTAAATGAGCAAGTGTAGAAACTTTAGACACTCAAACATCACGTATCATAGAGCTGCAAGAAAGCAACAACCCGGTATATGACACACTTCAAACATAATCACATGAAGGGTTAACTTTTAATGTTGCTGATGTATATGATGTGGCTTTCCTCTTTCAACCCGTTCAAGAATATATAAAGTCTCTCCTTGCTATTAATAATGAGGATGATAAACAAATTGCTGCCATTTATTTCGAGAGTGGTCTTGAAACTGATGACATAGAACAAGAACAACCAATCGTTAGGAATGATGTTTATTTTTCTCCTTTTGTTGATCAAGAAGAAGCAATCCTTCATGTTTTTCAAGATCCTTTGGTTAGTCTGTTGGAAGCATTAGAAAAGGTGGAGTTCGTTTTGTTCGTTAGCACAGGTTTTGGACTCAGGTTTCACATTAAGTTGCCAATATTTACATCTTTTTGTTTGCTTATGGAGGGTGTGAGAAGAATTCAAGTAAGTGGCCATTTGCTTGATTGGCTACATTGGAGGGATCATCTCACACGAGTGTATACATATCTTCAGCAGGAGTGGGCAATTATCATCAGAATTTGAAGCCTGAGGTGAAGGCCTTGAGATTCCGATGATCTGCTGCCATATGTACATTCAATCAGTCAATTAGTTAGTTAATTTCAGTTAGCCAGTTATATTTTCAGTGTTTATGTTGACTTCATTTCCAAATGATCTGGTTAGGCTACTAGTCTGCGTTTTTGTTCTTGGCACCTCACGGGGAGGCTGCCATCCCCATTGGAGCCAACGTTAGGGTCTTTTGATTTTTGACGTCAAATGTATTTGCCTTATTCATTCATTTTCAGTTTTTGAGTAGAAGTTTAGCCTATGACCACTACGGTTGTCATAGGCCGAAAGGTTCGCAGAGATACTTGTGGTATTGTGATTTAGATTTTTCTCTTCTTGTGATACCTATAATATTATATTTCTTTTACAGTCTTTCAAATTATGGGTATATTGATTTAGCTGTGTTAGAATTCAATCTTGCATTGCTCTAATTAAGCCATGTTAAATATTTCAGTTGCGAATGGAATATATTATACCCTTGTTTTTTGTTTTCTTCTTCTTAATACTTAGTCTCAAATATGCAACATCAGAGCCTAATCTATTTTTGTTATGTGTGAATGAGTATTATTTATGTTCATCTCCCACTATACTATAATTTGTTTCCTTTATTTTAAGTATATGCCAAAAAATCATATGTGTTTGTTATTGGTTGTTAAATGCATAAACTTCATTAGTCAGTGGTTTTTGGATCACAATTTTTCACTTCCCAGTAATCTTTGTTTACTTTCGACAAGAATTTTTCACAAAATCCATTTATATCTGGTCCCTGTCTTATATGTGCTTTCAAAATCTCCATTTTTAGGTTTTTGTTTTTTTTTTTGTTTTTTTGTTTTTTTTTTTT
>APFE030178493.1:148274-160471 GCA_000404065.3 Pinus taeda
TCTCAGTTAATGGGATTCATGGTCATACCGTCAAGTCGAAAGGGGTTTTGTGTTAGTCTTGATTGATCAGAACTGTCCAAAATGAATTTGTTTCAGTCAAGGTTCTGTTGGTCATGAGGTCTGGTCATTAAAATGTTCCATCACCTATGATCTTTATTTTTATCCCTATTTCTATCTACTCCATGCTTCCCTATCCCATACCCTATTTCCCTATAACCCTTATTCTCATGCCACTATACACTCATGCAAACTCTAACTAATCCGAGCACGTAACATCCCTACAGGATACCACAGATTGATTCCTAGCTGGAAGTTGATGAGATATTGAGTTTGTCCTCATTGTGGAAAATCTATTGTGCACAAGTGCTACCCAACATAGTCGTTGCACAACCGCTACGCAAGTGGGTATCGACCATTTAGGAGGTTTGCAATAGTTGGAGAGCCTACTTAAAGAGTTATACACCATCACACAGCCATTTCAAGCATACATATTCGATCCATTTTTCCAAGAGGAGGTGTGCAACCATACAGAGCATGGAGCGCTACTCAGACTTTTCGCTGCTGAGTGCTGCACAAATACTCTGTTTTAGTCATCGTTTTCCAGACCCATTTTCGATCACATGGAGGCAAATTTGGGAAACTGAAAGATATTGTTCTCAAGGATGGGCCAAATAACAATAATCTCTTCCATTTTTTGCATAGGTGTCATGGATTGGGAGATTCGAATGCATCTTCAAAGCATATTGTTCGGACTGTGAAAATTGCCTGTTTTAGTCATTGTATTGCAGAGGATTTTCTGAGGAGCTGGGGAAGAATTTGAAGAAAATGAGAGAGATTTATCTCCAGGAAAAGTTCATCTACAATAAAATCCTTCAGTTTTTACATAGGTTCTACCATTTGGGAGCTACAGGTTTTTCTTCAAAGCCTATTTTCGCATTTTTTGTTGGAAAAATTGTAAAAGATTTTGGAATTCAATTTGAGATTGTTGAAATTCATGGATTATTGAGGATGCCACGTGTAAATGGAGGGGTGGTAGAATGTTTTGCTGTGTCACAATCTTATTCACCGCCTAATCATCAGCCAGGTGGAAGATCATGCCAACATGGAATGCTACAAAGGTGTTGTGCAATACATATTTGGAAGCGGTCTGTTGTTTCTTATTTTTTATTTTATTTCTAAAGGCATGGTACTATGACTATGACAAGAATCTCAGGGATTAGAATGGTGTCTCAATAGGGTAGAAGGATAAGAACTTAGTTAGTCTTTTTCTTTTTACTACTAAGAAAAGTCGAATATATGTATAAAAACTTGCTACTTTTATGATATTTTTATCTGTCTCATGGAGAATATATTCGTTGTATCTAGATGCGATATTTTTGAAGATTTAAGGTTATATAATGCCGGGTGATAAAAGTTAGAAAGGGTTGGATAATATTGCAAACTAGTTTTCAGAAGCTTGTATACTGTGGTCCAGTTTTTCATGAATAAAGGTGTTTTTGTGCTCAGTGTTCCAACATATATTCACAGAGATACTTATGGTATTGTGCTTTAGATTTGTTCCCTTCTTGTGATAAGTGTAATATTACATTTATTTTACAATGTTTCAGTTTATGGGTATATTGATTCAGCTGTGTTAGAATTTAACCTTGCATTGCTCTAATTAAGTTGTGCCAAATATTTCAGTTGCAAATGGAATATATTATACCCTTGTTTTCTCTTTTTTTTTTTCTTAATACTTAGTCTCAAATATGAAACATCAGAGCCTAATTTGTTTATGTTATGTGTGAATGAGTATTATTTATATTCATCTCCCACTATACTATAATTTGTTTCGTTTATCTAAAGTATATGCCAGACAAGCCTATGTGTTTGTTATTGGTTGTTAAATGCATAAACATCATTAGCCAATAGTTTTTGGATCACAATTTTTCACTTCCTAGTATCTTCGTTTTATTTCAAAAAGAATTTTTTCACAAACTCCTTTAAGATGTAGTCTCTGTCTTATATGTGCTTTCAAAGTCTCCATTCTTAGGTTTTTTTTGAGTGAGGGAACCCGCTCTGGCTAGAAAAGACCAATTTCTAGCCAAAAGCAGTCCATGGTTACCTCTGTGATCCTTTTCCTTCAGCCTAAAAGGATTCATAGAGCGCTAACATAGTGGCGCCGTTGTCAGGGAGCGAAAACTCTATCTTCCCCAGGAAATAATGACAACAATCTAGATCCCATTATTGATGGTGAACAATAGTTGGACATCAAAAGGCTATATATTTTTTTTACCGGGAAATTCCATTGTTAGAGAATCCAAGTTGTAGAACACTCATGATGACTCCACTATTCGAAGCATTCATAGCTTGAACTATTGATTGGGCTGCTTGTCAAACAAGATGACAAGGTATGTGGTAGACCCTATTTCTATTGAAGGTTTCAAAGAATATTGGGATAATTTTGATGATGATCAAATTGATGATGCTTTCTCAAAATTTTTACCTATTTATTTAAAGTCATGCAAATGTAGCTCTAGATCCAAGTCCAACTTTTTAGTATAGTTTGCTAAAAAACTTGAGAAAGATCTTCAAGCCCTAGAAGTTCAAATTCAGTCCCACAATTTTCAATGTCAAAATAAATCCTTTGAGAACCTTTGTGAGCCGAAACGAGAAGTGGTAGTGCCGCCTTTTGATATTGAGATTGAGGAGTGTTTTGAGAATGGTTTTTATGACTCACAACTGAAACTATAAGATGGAAAAGAAAGCATATATGACTTGTCCAAGCATGATGATCAATTTGCAGAATAATTTGAATATCAACCAATAATTCATGTCTTTCATTATCCCATAGCTATCTATACGAAGGAATTGTTCACTACAGAGTTCCAATCATGTTTCAGTTGTGAAGAACAAGCCTACAATCAGTTTCCATTGCCCTTACATGTTCCAGTTTTGATTCTGCTGAAGCACAATCAAGAAGCCAAGGTTGAGCAGCTACTGGACTGATTGCATTGGCATTTTAGTATCACCTAATTCATATTTTTAGAGATTATCTTAGAGTAGGTTTCTCTGTATATAAATAAGCTCATAGGAATGACCACGCTTCAATTTGCAATTGCAATAGTGTCTTTCTAGTGTGGATTTTATTTTTAGTCTATATATTGGTTACATTGCAACAATTTGGCTTCAATTGGAGAAGTTCGCAGGCAAAAGTAGATTGCATTTAGACTTCATTTCCCCATGTATTAGGCTACTAGTCTGTGGTGTTTTGGCACCTCATAGGGAGGATGCCATCCCCACTGCAGCCAATGTTAGGATCCTATAATCTAGGAATCAAAGTGTGTTTGCCTCTTACTATTCATATAGGAGGTATGTAGGAATTGGAAAAACTACTTCAAGAGTTCTACACCATCACATAGAAATTTCAAGTCTACCCATTTGATCCAATTTTACAGAAGAGGTGTGCAAACATACAGAGCATGCATGGCTACTTGGACTTGCTACGAATTTGCTGCGAAATTGATTGTTTTTGTCATCATTCTCAAAATATGTTTATGACCAAATGGAGCTCAATTTTGGAAAACTGAAAGAGGCTTTTTCCAAGAACAAGCCAAGTAACAAAAACCTCGTTTAGTTTTGGCACATGTGTCATATATTGGAATATTCGAATGCATCTTTACAATCTATTTTTCAAGGTTTTGGAATTTCATGTTTTAGTTATGATGTTTGGGTGCAGATTGTGAGGAGTGGGAGAAGAAGTTTAGGAAACTGAGAGAGGTTTCTCTCAAGGATACTCTAATATATAAAAACCTCTATGAGTTTTGAAATATATATCCGGATTCAGGATATATGAGCTCATCTTTGAATCCTATTTTTCTAGAAATTTGGTACCTTCTGTTGCACAAACATATCAGTGAACTTTATTTTAGAAAATTTCAAAGTTTGGAGCTTCTAGAAGTCATTTTATTTGTTGGATAAGTGTTGATAAGTTAACATCATGTATTTTGAGTTGTTAAACAAATATGCATTGCTTGAGTTGATGTTTCTAAATTGCATCAGTCCTAATATAACAATTCCTTGTTTTTTCCTACATAGCAAGTGAAGATGCATTGCATCTGGACCATTCAACTTTTATGGAATGAATTTGAATTCCTATTTATATATGATGTTGTAAATACATGGAGAAGTGTTGGTTGGTCAGATTGGAGAGGAAAGAACACTGTGCATGTTGTAATTTTTTCTGAGTTTTAATGAAATTGGCAGATAAAAAGTACCTGGTTAAATCTCTTCAGAGATTCATCTTTCTTACGTGAGTGTTCCTATTTTGTGTGTGTTATATTTATTCCTGTGATGTTTAAATGAAAAACTTGTTTCCAAATTCATCTATTTAATGGTGCTCTGTTGCAGTCATTTAGACATTCCATATGTTTTTTCTTCCATAATCATTTTAAGATTCATCCATTGTTTGATGCCTTGAGATGGTTATCTACTTTATTTATTCTTCTCACATTTGCAACTATTAATTGACATAAGGAAGTGTTTCTATATTGCCTCTGAACAACTTTTCCCAATTCATCGAGCACCCGCCACATCATTGATCTCAATTTTTACTAACTCCATGCGCAATGGGTTTTTCTTTGCCCTACCACCACACCTATAAACTATGTTAGTTGCCAAAGATATAGCCATTCTTATTCATTGAAACCGATATTTAGTGACTGAGTTGAAAGAGAGAGCCCTATCTGGGGTTGGAAGGGTTAGTTTCCAATTCCGCAAGTGGTTTGTGGTTACCTCTGGGATTTCTCTCCTCAGATTGGAGAAATTTATGGAGTGATAACATAGTGGCGCCATTGTCGGGGATCGAATAGTCACATTTTCCCTGGGTGTGAACAAAAAGGATCACATCTAATTGTTGATTGTGAACAATAGTTAGATATTAGAAGGCTGAACCTTTCACTTGGCAACTCCAACAAACCAGAACCCAAATTTTCAAGATAAATTTAGCTGCAAGGTATGCGCCTATGAATCGTTCTCATATTCCAGTCTTTCCAAGCTACATGCCTTATGTAGATTGGAAAAATTATTTGCCAAGATTCAAATATGAAGATGGAGATGATACTGCTCTACATCTGGTTAAATTTGACATACATGTATGCAAGTTGAGGGTCAATTTCCTGAATATTATCTCATGAAGATGTTCATGGCCACTCTAGAAGGAAAAGAAAGGTCATGGTATGAAAAAATACCAGCTGCTATTTAATGTTCTTTGAAGCATTTTCATGCAATATTTTTTGAAAATTATAAAGGATCTTACCCATCGCTGCTACTAGTTCAAAATTGTTGTGATCATTTTGAAAATTTCATTCAACATTTGGAGTTTTTTTATGGAGATGGTGAGTTTATGGATGATGATATTATAGAGGCATTTCATGAGAATCCTTTTCAACATCAGGAAGAAATAGTAGAAGATAGTTGCCGTGGTATTCAGGGGGATTTACAAAAGGCAATAGTTTCTCCAAGGGTTGAAAGTGAAGTATATCAACATCCCATTGAAGACAATCATGATTCACTTACTAAGTTTAATAATAATTCACAACAGGTTTGTTCTCTGGAGTTTGATGAACATTTGCAACAATATTGTCATTCTTTTTGTTATCAAAGGTATGAGGATAGTCATCCATATGTCTTTTCAAATTGTACATTTCCTGAATCTTTCATTTAAGAATAATTGGTTTGAATCAATTTTCTAAATGAGCAAGTGTAGAAACTTTAGACACTCAAACATCACGTATCATAGAGCTGCAAGAAAGCAACAACCCGGTATATGACACACTTCAAACATAATCACATGAAGGGTTAACTTTTAATGTTGCTGATGTATATGATGTGGCTTTCCTCTTTCAACCCGTTCAAGAATATATAAAGTCTCTCCTTGCTATTAATAATGAGGATGATAAACAAATTGCTGCCATTTATTTCGAGAGTGGTCTTGAAACTGATGACATAGAACAAGAACAACCAATCGTTAGGAATGATGTTTATTTTTCTCCTTTTGTTGATCAAGAAGAAGCAATCCTTCATGTTTTTCAAGATCCTTTGGTTAGTCTGTTGGAAGCATTAGAAAAGGTGGAGTTCGTTTTGTTCGTTAGCACAGGTTTTGGACTCAGGTTTCACATTAAGTTGCCAATATTTACATCTTTTTGTTTGCTTATGGAGGGTGTGAGAAGAATTCAAGTAAGTGGCCATTTGCTTGATTGGCTACATTGGAGGGATCATCTCACACGAGTGTATACATATCTTCAGCAGGAGTGGGCAATTATCATCAGAATTTGAAGCCTGAGGTGAAGGCCTTGAGATTCCGATGATCTGCTGCCATATGTACATTCAATCAGTCAATTAGTTAGTTAATTTCAGTTAGCCAGTTATATTTTCAGTGTTTATGTTGACTTCATTTCCAAATGATCTGGTTAGGCTACTAGTCTGCGTTTTTGTTCTTGGCACCTCACGGGGAGGCTGCCATCCCCATTGGAGCCAACGTTAGGGTCTTTTGATTTTTGACGTCAAATGTATTTGCCTTATTCATTCATTTTCAGTTTTTGAGTAGAAGTTTAGCCTATGACCACTACGGTTGTCATAGGCCGAAAGGTTCGCAGAGATACTTGTGGTATTGTGATTTAGATTTTTCTCTTCTTGTGATACCTATAATATTATATTTCTTTTACAGTCTTTCAAATTATGGGTATATTGATTTAGCTGTGTTAGAATTCAATCTTGCATTGCTCTAATTAAGCCATGTTAAATATTTCAGTTGCGAATGGAATATATTATACCCTTGTTTTTTGTTTTCTTCTTCTTAATACTTAGTCTCAAATATGCAACATCAGAGCCTAATCTATTTTTGTTATGTGTGAATGAGTATTATTTATGTTCATCTCCCACTATACTATAATTTGTTTCCTTTATTTTAAGTATATGCCAAAAAATCATATGTGTTTGTTATTGGTTGTTAAATGCATAAACTTCATTAGTCAGTGGTTTTTGGATCACAATTTTTCACTTCCCAGTAATCTTTGTTTACTTTCGACAAGAATTTTTCACAAAATCCATTTATATCTGGTCCCTGTCTTATATGTGCTTTCAAAATCTCCATTTTTATTTTTTTTTTTGAGTGAGGGAGCCCCCTTTGGCTGGAAAAGACCAGTTTCTAGCCAAAAGCGGTCTGTGGTTATCTCCGTGGTCCTTTTCCTTTAGCCTAAAAGTATTCATAGAGTGCTAACACTCTAGTCTAGTGGATTCCCCCTTGCAAATCCCTAGCACAAGTCATAACCTCCTACAAAGAAGTGGGTTTGCAGGACTTCATCAGTCCACGAAATAGCTCAAGTAACCCCTTTATAAATGTGTACACCTTCTTGGCGTCGGAAATATTTGGCACCAAAACTAAGACCCTCAAAAACTCTGATATGTAATGCTCTGGGTGGCCAGTTTGCCTAAGTTGGTTCAACTCCCTGAAGTGAGCCTCTGGGCCCCTCCTATAAAAATGCTCCACCACTCTGTGTGTGAAGTCCTTATAGGAGGTCACACTGGCATGAACTAGTGTGGACAAGCCATGAAACCAGCAATCGTATGCCTCCCCCTCCAAGTGCAAGGTAGCCATTTTGACGGCTTCCACCTCCGTCATTTGATTAAGCTGGAAATAAGTATCTAACTTCTCCACCCAAGTTCAAGTTGTGAACTTTGTATATCCCTCATACATGGCGAAATACATCCTCCCAATAGTACACTGCAACTCTGAACTCTATGTGCTCTGTCCCCCACTGTACCTTCCCTTCTCATTCTATTTGAGGTAGCAATAATATTTGAAGGACAAGGTTGCCTTGAAATATCCCCACATGGATTCCACTCCCTAAAATAATCTCCCATGGGAATCTGGTCATCCAACCCACCTTTCTCACTAGATGCTGATGGTAGAAAAGTAGGCAGTTTGGTCTTGGTTGGCCCACCGAAAGTTTGTGGGTGAGTGGATAGTGATGGGTGGTTGTACTATTGTGAGGCCCCTGAATTATCTCAAAATAGGAACTAAAAATGGATGCTCTTGTCCCTATTCTGTTGCTTAATCTCCTCCAACATCTCCTTATGTCCCTTGGCTAAATCATTTAGGGCCTTTAAGAGGCTATCAAATGTTTCTTCCTCCTTACTCTTTGGCTCCCCTATATTTGGTACTACTACTACCTTCCCACATGCCTCAGTATCAGGTGTAATCTCCAACTCCCGCTCCTGCTCTAGTACCTCTGCCTTCGGTAAGTAACGTTCTTCCTATCCTCCTCATTCATAAGAAAGTTCCCCCATAACTGAGCCAATATTGGAGCTTTGATACCATTGTAATGTTCCTAATTAGATAAAACAATGATATGCAAAGGAAAATAGTACATGAAACACAAAAATTCAGGAAATTCAGTGAACACCCATAAAAACTCTAGAAATGTCATCCAGTTGAGCCATTTTATTAAATAATTGGACCAAGACTACAGTAGTATGGAAGGAGTGCACCTGAGCTTACCTCAATGGCAAGATTGACAAGACCAAGGTGATAAAATAGAATGCTCAAATGAGAGGATGAGCTACTCCAATGATGCCCTTGGAAAATTGCATTGTTTGCTGGAAAGATACTGTTGGAAACCCACATCCAGTGCTCAGACAATTCTGCAAAATTAGCCCCAAGCTCCTTTCAACCAAAAACCATAAAGGATTTAGCCTTGTTCTGACCCTGGAAATTCAGCCAAAATTACCGCATCATCGTCCAATGGAAGGAAAATACGGTCTCTCTGCAAACTCCCTGAAAAAACCCTCCAATCACTCCCAAAATGTTAAATATCACTACCCCAAATCTATCCTTATTTATCTTGACAAAACCTAGCTTCAAATCACTTCCCTCCAACTCCCACGTGTGTTAAGAAAATATCTATTGCATAGGCCCTGGATGTGAAAATTCACCCTGCCTTCAATCAACAACGTCCTGCCCCAAAACTCCTCAATTAACTTGATCTTCCCCTGAAGATCCTATGCCAAATTTCTCCTAACAATCACCACCTAGAAGACTACTCGAACGAGCCAAGTGTGATCCCCTCCTGCGTCCTCCTAGAATACACGCTGGTTGAGAGAAAGGCTATGTGAATAGCTATGAATCCCTCCAAACAATCCTCCAACATGGTACAATCTAACCTCCCTAGGGTGGCACTCATAGTCCATTGAAAGAAGGGTGATCTCTCCCTTTCGAAAACTTGGTGTTGAACAACATTGTGACTAGGCTAAGGAACTCGTGTAACAAAAGTAAGTTTGATTGAAAAAATACCCTCAAAAATGGTTGAGCTTCTTCTATTTATAATTTGTGAGTTTCCTTTCCCCATGTGGGCCACTCCAACAAGCTTTTTGACCCCCTTATTTGGAAATTCGAATTCCCTCTTAGGCAAGTGTGTTTTACCCATGTGTGTAGCCCCCATGCTCCACTAGCAAAAACATTATGGCCTCCCTTTTTTCCTTAGTCTTTCTCCAAAAATTTGTGGATCCCATGGTCACCAAAAATGCCAAAATTGTGGAAATAAACTTAAGGTAAATTAATTTAGGAAGGGACATTGCAAAGTTTGAGAGACACTTAGGTAGGAATTAGATCCATAATGGAGGGGGTAGGATCCACTATGGTAAGGACGAGAACCACTTGAACAAGGATTCGATCCCATATCCTCATCGATAAAAAAGATACCTCCAAGAGGCTTTTGAATGGGAGCCTTGTAGCCTTTTTAATTTTTTACCCACATAAAAAGACCGACACACTTTTTGATAAGGCAAATTGCAATAATTACATAAGATGTTAACTATGCAGGGTGTGATGTTGCAGGTTGTAATGCAAGATACCTGTGATGGTCTCCAAAAATAGGGTTTTTAAGTTATGTAATCCAAGATTCTTATCTTTTATGGAGAGGTAATTATTCCATCTTTTCTGGGGATTGATGACAATAGTTCTTCAAATAGCGTAAGATCCATATTTGACATCATTTTCCTATATGTGACAAAATAATGTGTAACATATTGTCCCTTAAGTAACAAGTCAGAAAAGGTATGATGACCGTAGTGCTTTATCATGCAAAGGTTCTAATCAAGGAACAACTGGTTGGAAACTTGTAAGTCAACAATCAAAAGATTACAATATAATAACATCATATGATCATCTACGAGGTAGGCATTCCCATACTCAGAATACACATAACTCTAAGCATAAGTATGGAAATGTACAAAGGTCCATGTCAAAAAGCAAGGTCATGGCCATTAGACATACATTGCGGATCCATGCTCAGAAGACTCAATATAAACATAAATACCATACATACATTATGGATCTATGTCATAATCATGAATAGTCAAAACTCCATGCAACCTGGATATATTAGACAAGATCTATGGTCTTCATCTGCATCTATCCATAGTACAAATCTAACCATGTAAATAAATGTCTTAAGGTTGAACAAGGTAGAAACCATCTGATTACCGGTCAATGATGAGAACCATTAACAGATGTGAGAGGAATGCCAATAATGATAATGGCCCTCAAGGTAATTTAGTACATTCCATGGGGTGTGAATAAGTGATTTGAAGTCAAACACCCATAGAATAATTCGATCTAAGGTTAATGGTGTAAACTTATCGTTGAAAATGAGGAGACATGCCTTTGAGGCATGCAAGTTCCAAGGGTCTAAAAGGTTTCTAAATCAATTTCCTAGATAATGTGCCGAAGTCGATAGGATGTGATCTGTTTCAAGAGTGCCTTGATGTATCTTCCATCAACGACATGAAACAAATGTCAATATTTGAACTAGAGCAAAACATGAGTGATTCATGATTGACTAAGGGATGGCCAATGCTATATAAGGCTTTTAGGACTGCAAAATTGTTTAACTTAGGTTGAACTTCTCTTGAACATATTGATGACATGATAATGAATTGGAAGCACTTGACTCAAAACGAGACCAGAGACCAATATGAATACTTTCAATTGAGCATGATAAATAGAAAGACAAGTGCATTTCCTAACCTTGACACGAAGAGTGACAGAGTGTCATGTTCAATAGTTACTTGTTGCCTTTTCAAATACATTATTTATATATTTCTTTCCTAATTTCTCCCATAATTTCTAACAAGTACCTCCTTATTTTTACACAAGCTTGACGAGGATAAGATAAACTTGAAGTATAATCTCATCCTTTAGATGCATCCTTCAGAATATTTTTAATGAACCCTAGGAAGGAGTGGTTTGGTCTCATCATTATGGATGAGTCCTACATTGTTTATGTCTTACGAATAAAATAAAGGAATAAATTAACTTCTTTTTCATGTTTCGAGAGTTTGAAAAAGAAATAAAAAGGAAACTCCGTAACGTTTTTTTTGTTTGTAAATTTAGTCTCCCGAGGCCGAAAAAGGGTAAAAACAATACAAGGGAGAACTCTTCTAATCATGATTGACTAAATTTTTCCTTTTCGTAATTAGTATACTCAGTCTGAAAAAGGGTTAAACTTGTACTCAGTAAATGTTCTTTCAAAAACTTTTTCAAGTGTGAAAGAAATAAGTACGTTCGACTATCTTTTAATATTTAGAGAGTCTGAAAAAGAGCTTAAAGGGAACTCCATGAGGTTCCTTTTTTGTATAGTTTTAATGAGCCCGAAAAAGCGATAAAAGTATACTCATGTTGAAATATGATGTTTCAATATTTAACCCGTTAACTGCACATTTAAACAAAAAGTCGTCATATTTTCCCAAAAAGTTATATAAAAAAGGATTAACTATTGAAAAATAGGTATAAATGATAAAAATAATAAAAATAAATGTCTTTTATTGCTATAAAAGAATGAAAAGTAATTTTATTTTACCATTTGTGTTTTACCAAATTGCAAAACTGTTTCCAAGCAAACTATTGGGTGATTTCAGACACCACTTCTTCCAAGTAAGATTCCTTTGTCTCATCTTCATATCTATAGTTTTTATTTTCAATTTTGATGTTGAAATTTTCATTATTTTTGGCTTCCTAGAGGAAGGAAAATGCATTTCTCAGACCATTGTAGGCATGCCATATCAGGATTTGCATAGATGCAAGATCAATGTAGATCCGAAAAGGCATAAATGTTATGTAATCACACTGTTTATAAAAGAATATAGTTGAGTTGGTCGTG
>APFE030178493.1:160697-189400 GCA_000404065.3 Pinus taeda
TTTATATATATATATATCTGTTTATCATCTAACATATCTTCCTCTTGTTGTTAGCAGGTTTTTCATCCGTCAAAAAGTTGGAATGGATTGAGAGAGAGCATGAGGCACAATATCTCATTGTAGCTAATGATTGCAACACATGTTAGCACTCTAAGAGTGTGAATTAACAAAATTCTTCATGATCTCGGTGATGAGAGATCAACTAAAACTTCTAGATTATTTGGTGAGAGAATAGAACATGAATGAGAAAAATTTTCAGATTGGTACTCACACTCTCACCATTGAGGTAGAGGATATTTATTTCTTAACTGGGCTATCACATAGAGGATCCAGGGTTTCACTGGCCAACCATAGAGGTGGAGGTGAACCCACTGACTATTACGTCACAAAATCTTGTAACCAGGGAGCACACAAGACTACTAGTGGAAATATTGAAATCAAGGATATAAGTAATCTTCTACTGAAGCCTATATTGTTTACTATTACCTATGTTGTTGGGAGTGCAACACCACACTTGGCCACAAAGGCCTAAATGCATTATGCTCTAGATTGCGTGGAGTAAACAATTTTCAACTGGTGTAAGGGACTCTTTATTAACATGAAAGGACAACTCACTAGATGTAGGACAGGTCGACTGAAACATTTTGGTTACGACTCAATTTTGGTGTCATTTTTCCTTACAAAGGCACCACTATTTCATCCTTGGAGGATAGTAGTGGAGAGGCCCCGACCCAACGATCCTCAAATGAGGAGATGGGTATATCTGGTGGCATGCCATGGTGGCGACCAAATGATGTATTTCACTCATGTTTTCTTCATGTGGTGTTAGCTTGAGGGGTCCCGAACCAGGTTCAGAGTTAGCTGCGCCATCTAACAACACCCTAAACTACTGGCCCTTTCGGAAACAACCCACGTAGCGCAGGTTGTAGTCTCACCCGAAGCAGTATTGAGGGATGAAAAAACCAGGTTTCTACATCTAGAGGTATGTGTGATGGGTTTCTACTACTTCTAGGCCTTTATCCCGACCTCCGCGAACCCTAACCCTTAAAATATAGAAATCATAGTAACTTATAGAAAGCATAATCTAACCCTTCGCGGAACACTTAAAATTCATAATATAAATTTAACTTGTAGATCTACCACTCGCATGCATTGTGTCACTTCGGATAAATACGAATAGCAGAGCGAATACGAATGTTTTGTATGCAGATTCTGGAGGATATAGGTTGTTTTGTTTTGTTAAGTTTTTCAATTCTATCGCAAAGACTTTCTTCTGATTCCTGATGCTCCTGTTACACTGAAAACAAAACAACCTGTATCCTCCAGAATCTGCATACAAAATGCAAAAACCATTCCTCCTCCTCTTCAATGAGCAAAACTGCCTTTATAGCCCTGCAAATGCACTCTAACCTCCTTAGGTTGAGTTCGGGAGGCATCAACTAAAAATTAGGTTGAATGTGCTCAGTATTATGTCTAACTGACACCTTTAGGCTTAAGTTACATGGTCATCGAATTAGTTTAATTGAAATAATAACCAAAACCCAAATTAGAACTTTGGATAAGTGAAAACCCGCTAGTCGTTAGCTAACCGGGCGGAGGAAGCGAACAACTAGCATGTGACTTCCGCAGTCTAACCACAGGCTGCCACCTCCGCGGACGTCATCCCGACGGTCTCGGCTTACGGTCCGGCCTGCCATGTGAACAGACGCAGTTGTAACTATTTTCGGCCACATACCCCGGCAGTTCTGGTGACCCACGACGGTTCTGCTAACTGCACCTACTGCGGTTACTCCCTGCTCACATGTCGACTGCAACCTGGTGGTTACTCTTGGCAGTAACATGACCTCTGACTACTACTCCACCACTCACATGACAATGGTTATGGGATTTCTTTGCATGGTTAAGCTCTGACATTTCCGCTGCGGTCTACCCCTAGCCCTGTTCACATTCCTTATTACCGATGGGGTTAGGGTTAAGTCTTGCGGTTTTGGGACTGCTATTTAAGTTTTACAATGTATTTGATATGTAATGTGTTTATAATGTTTACAAAGGTCTGAGGGTTAGGTTAAGGGTTTGTACTTAGGTGTCAATCTTAGGTTTTTTTTTTTTTTTTTTTTTTTTTTTTTTTTTTTTTTTTTTTTAATATAATGTTTTGAATACAAATCTTTTATGACGTGGAACATCAAATTAAACACCCTTTTACAATAAATTGTCACAATGTGACATCACCCAACAACCACATCATTGAACCACACATTACTGATGACTACTGAACGATGTCCATGAACTGCATGCTGACGATGAACTGAACCTGTGCAACTAATCTGACGAGATCCTCCTGGATCAATCCTCTCCACTTGAAAGCTTTTGGACCACAAAAGTTTGATTTTAACTAGATATCAGGTGAGGGTACAATTCCCTCACTTTTCCGATTTCCATCCACCTTGCATTGCTTGGATTCATGTCCTTGAGTCCTACTCGAAGATATTCAACATCTCCATGCCTTGAAGATCGAATCTTCCTGCAACTTATTCATATACTCAGGTGCCAAATCATCAATAGTCGGAATCTGTGTATCTTCCTCGTGATCATGATCATCGGAGGTTCATACAATTTCATATTTTCCACATTTACAACTGAGTAAATTCGCGTGTAAGGAGGTAATTTTAATCGAAATGCATTATTTCAAATCTTTTCCATAATCTTGAATGGGCCATACTTGATAGATTTCAGTTTCTTACCTTCTCCTTTCAACCTCTCTTTATTGATATACAACCATACCTGATCGCTGACTTAAAAATGATGATCGACTCGACAGTTGTCATGGCGCATTTTATACTTGGCCTGACTCTTCTCTAACTGATCCTGCACTGCTGCATGTATCTGTTGAATGAACTTAACTGCTTTGTTTGCATCATCATGTTCGCCCACTTTATCCTCTTCAACAAACATGAGATCCATCGGTGACTTCAGTAGATACCTAAAACACGTTTCGAATGGTGATCGGTTAGTTGATGAATGTAAGGCTCGGTTGTAAGCATGTTGCACATAAGGTAAAGATTCATCCCACAACTTAGGATGTTTACTGCAATAACCTCGGAGAATATGTATGACTGTCATGTTCACCACTTCAGTTTGTCAGTTGATCTGTGGATGAAAACTTGTGCTCTTCTTCAACTTTGTGTCCATGAGTTCCCATAAAGTGGACCAAAATTCTGTTACAAAACATGTGTCTTGATAAACAATAATGGAAGTAGGTAACCCAAAATGAACCCATACCTCATCGAAGAACATCTTTGTAGTCTGTTCAGCCGTCACTTGCTTTTTGCATGGAATAAGAATACACATCTTGTTGAGTCTTTCAACCACAACATACAAGTAATCATGCCCTCTCTTGGACATAGGAAGTCCTCCAACAAAATCCATGGAAATACTGTCCCATGGTCACAAAGGAACTGGAAGTGGCATGTATAAACCAATCTTTCGATTGCCCGATTTGCTAGTCAAACACATCACACATCCTTTAATCTATTTAACAACAATTTCATACATATGAGGCCAGTAACAATACCTTTGAACTTGTGCCATTGTTTTGCTTAATCGAAAATGTCCTGAAATGCAAGAAGAATGTGCTTCCCAAACAACATGCGCTCTTTCTGTCTATGGTATGCATAACTTACCCAGATGATATAACAACCTGTCTTGAACATGATCATTGATTTCTTCCACCTGACCACCATGAGTTAGTGATTCATAAATATCTTTGAAATCAACATCCGTACTATATTGTTCTATATAACGTTCATGCTTTAAAGAACTACTATGCAGCACTACTAAGGCATTCAAAGATGGTCTAGACAACATATCAGCTACTTTGTTTGTGACACCTTTCTTGTACTTAATTACTAAGTGAAATTGCTGAAGAAATCCCATCCGTTTGTGATGACAAGATTGGTGCAACCTAGTTTGATATTGAAGGTACTGAAGCGGCTGATGATCTATGTGAATCAATTTTTTCCTTACCCATTAAATAATGTTTCCACTTCTTAACACTTTCAACCAAAGCAAATAGTTATTTATCATATGTCGGATAATTCATTACTGCCTTAGAAAAAGTTTCTGAATGAAAAAAAATTGGTTTCCCTTTTTGAAGTAAGACTGCACCCATTACATAACCACTAGCATCTGTTTCAATTTCAAATGGCTGGCCGTTGAATATTCGGTAAAGCTAAGATTAGTTCTGTGACTATTTTCTGCTTAAGTGTATCAAAATATTTTTGTTGTTTACGTCCCCACTGAAAGGGAAATTTAGAACCTGTTAAAGCATGTAATGGTGAAGCAATTAAAGAAAAATGAGCAATAAATTTTCTCCAATACTGAGTTGCACCTAAAAAACTTCTAACTTCAGTCACATTCTGTGGTCTTGGCCACTTAACAATCACATCGATTTTAGCTAGATCTATTTCTAAACTTCCACCTCCAACTATGTAACCAATATAATTCAGTGAAGTTTTCCCAAACTCACATTTGGAAAGTTTAAGGTACAACTTTTCTCTGTGCAATACTTTGAAAACTTGCTTAACATGCTTAACATGCTCTTCTATACTGGAATTGAAAATTAGAATGTCATCTAAGTAGATTATGACAGATTTATCAATGTATGGGTGGAAAACATCATTCATAACCTGCATGAAAGTTGCTGGTGCATTACATAAACCAAAAGGCGTTACCAACCATTCAAGTAGTCCTTGTCTAGTTTTGAATGCAGTCTTCCAGATGTCATTTTCTGCTATGTGGATTTGATGATACCCACTTCTTAAATCTAACTTAGTGAAATAGACAACATTTTTCAGTTGATCAAGTAAATCATCTATCCTGGGAAGAGGATACATGTTTTTGATTGTTATCTTGTTTAAGGCCCAGAAGTCAACACACATTCTCCATGTCCCGTCTTTCTTAGGAACCAAAATTATGTGTACGCCACATGGAGATGAACTAGGTTGAATAAAACATTTTCAATCAATTGTTGGATTTGTTTCTTTATTTCTTCATTCTCTATAATTGATAAGAGATACATTCTGATATTAGGAAGAGGGGCATCAAACATTAATTGTATTTCATGTAGTATTTCTCTTTTAGGAGGAAGATTTTTTGGTTCCTTAAATAGATTTTGAAAAGAATCTACCACTTTAACCAATCTATCTTTGAACTGAGATTCACAACCTGAAAAAACATCTTGTCGATCCTTATGTTGTTCTTTTACAACCATAAGTACATATTTCTTACTTGAACTTATTAATCTCTTTATCTGATTAACTGAAACTAAGTCCAAGTGTGCTTTAAGTTTATGTGCCCTTACAATAAATTCAATCTCATCTTTCTTAAGATGATATTTATGCTCTTTCCTATAAAACACTGCATCATGATCATAGAGATAAGGACTCCCTAACACTACTCCATATATATCTGCTGAAATCAAATCTAAATCCACTTCATCATTGTAGTTATTTGTTATGGAAAATTTCAACCAACACTGCTTTGTGACATTAATTTGAGTCTCTTTATTTAGCCAACCTAGAGGGTATGGTCTTGGATGACTATGTGTCTCCAAACCCAATTTCTTAACTAAATCTTTAGATATTAAATTTTCCTGTGATCCACTGTCAAATAATGTATCTATCTTTGTGTGCTTAGAAGTTATCCTTATGTGAAATAGTTCAACCCTTTTATCCTCATTTAGATGATTTCGGTTTGAAGAAGGTATAGAAGTGTTAGAACTTGAATGAGTATCAGAAGTTTTACCTATTGAAACCGTTGCAGTTATTTTACCTTCATCACCTGAGTCAGAGCCCAAATCTTGTTGGATTGATGTATTGGCTTTCTTTTCACCTTTCTTCTTCTGAAATTTCTTTGGTCTGAGTTCTAGGTGAAGTTTCCAACATTTGGACTCATCATGTCCGATCCTCTGGCAATGAGTACAAGTAGGTCTTTCACCTTCCTTCTGAGTTGCCGCTGATCTCTTTCCCTTTAGATTTCCCTTCTTCTTGCTGTCTTTGGAATCCTTGATTTCCAATTGCCTGGATAGCTTCTGTGAGAACTTGAATGGTCTGCCACCTAATTCAACATGTATGGCTTGAACACACACTTCATCAAAATCATCAGGATTAAACATCAATAATGTATGCTGTAAATATGAATGTAATCTGCCGATGTATTTTAATAAAGTTTCACATGTATCCAATGAAATACCAAGGGCCAATGCTTTCTTTCTGAACTCTTGAGTAAAATCCTAAACACTTTGCCCTTTACCTTGCCTCAAATTCTCCCAATCAATAACAACTTGCTACATGTATCCTAAAGGATAGAATTGTTTCCTAAGATCTTTTAAAAACTTAGACCATGAAGAGATGACTTTACCTTTCCGCTTTACATCTATTTGAGTTTTACTTTCCCACCAGATTTAATTTGTTCCCCCCATTCTAAGTGTAACTAACTGAATTTTCATTTTATCGTGAGAAATGTTCTTAATACGACAATACACTTCTAACTGCTTAATCCAATTATCTAGCTTTTCAGGATTCATTTCACCATCGTAAATATGTAACTCAAATTTTACAACAAGTTTTAAAAGAGATGTTTTCTTAGGTTTCTTTTCTGTTTCAGATTCTGCACTAGAAGAAGAAGAAGAAGAACATGATGATGGAGATGATGGAGGTGAAGGAGGTTTATCAACCTTGCCTTTACCTTGTCCTTCTTATATGTTTTTGAAGAGGAAGTTGCATCTCTCACTTTCTTATCCCCGTATAGTTCCCCCAACATTTGATGCATACTCAATAATGCTTGTTGAAACTGTTCATAGCTCATCTTAGTTTCTGGCGTTTCACCTGCATTAGATCCTGTCATGGTCGACTTATGAATGACTCTTCGCTTTCCAATATATGGATCAATCTCCTCAAGGATTCCTTCTCCACGTTGTGACTTTCACCTAGTTAACATTCACTGAAAAATTCTACAAATGCAACCATATCTGATACCAAATTATATGATTTGATATGATCATATGTTAAACTGAAGTAGAATTGATTATGCCATTATTGAACTAAATGTTAACTGAAAGTGATTTTATCGTGAGAACTAATTGAGAAGAAAAACTTTATGAAATAATTGAAAACATAAGAAAGATGCAAAGAGAAGTGAAAAAGATAAAAAACAAAGTGATACCAGACAACAAGATTGATTACAGAGTTTGTCCCTAATGGACTATGTCTCCAGGTCCACTTTCAAGATGGGCTACTCCTTGATTAGGATTGAATCCGAGAAGGTCGATTACATAGAAAATTGACCAAACAGAATGTGTACGCAAGCACTTCTGGTCACTATCATAAGAAAGCTCTCTGAACCATCTTTCCAACGCCTGCCATGGTTCCCAATTCCAGCTCCCGATGCTCCTATTACACTGAAAGCAAAACAACCTATATCCTCCAGAATCTGCATACAAAACTCAAAAACCACTCCTCCTCCTCTTCAATGAGAAAAAATGCCTTTCCAACCCTGCAAATGCACTCTAACCTCCTTAGGTTGATTTTGAGATGCATCAACTGAAAATTAGGTTGAATGTGCTTGATCTTATGTCTAACTGACACCTTTAGGGTTAAGTTACATGGTCATTGAATTAGTTTGAATGAAAAAATAACCAAAACCCAAATTAGAACTTTGTATAAGTGAAAACCAACTAGCCATTAGCTAACCGGGCGAAGGAAGTAGACAGCTAGCATGTGACTGCCGCGGTCTAACTACAGGCTGCCATCTCCGCAATTATCATCTCGATGGTCTCGGCTTATGGTGCGGCCTGCCATGTGAATAGGCACAGTTGTCACTGTTTACGACCACATACCCCGATGGTTCTAGTGACCCACAACGGTTCCGCTAACTGCACTTGCTGCGGTTACTCCCTGCTCACATGCCGACCGCAACCTAGTGGTTACTCTTGGCAGTAACATGACCTTTGAATGCTACTCCACCACTAACATGACAATGGTTATGTGATTTCTCTGCTCGGTTAAGCTTTGACATTTCCGCTACCATCTACCACTAGCCCTGTTCACATGCCTTATTGCCGATGCGGTTAGGGTTAAGTCTTGTAGTTTGGGGAATGTTATTTAAGTTTTGCAATGTATTTGATATGTAATGTGTTTATAATGTTTACAAAGGTCCGAGGGTTAGGTTTAGGGTTTGCAAACTTAGGTGTCAATCTTATTTTTTTTTTAATATAATGTTTTGAATACAAGTCTTTTATGACTTGGAACATCAAATTATAACACCCTTTTACAATAAATTGTCACAATGTGACATCACCCAATGACCACATCACTGAGCCACACTTTATTGATGACGACTGAATGATGCCCATGAACTGCACGCTGACGATGAACTGAACCTGTGCAATTGATCTGACAAGATCCTCCTGGATCAACGAACTTACCAAGGTCTCCGTGCACTAAGCTGCAAAAGCCTTCCCCTTTGCCTAAGTACATGAAACAAACTTTCCTGCCTTAGACTACTCACCCATACAATGATCTTCAATTCTACTTACTCCCTATGACTCACTCTGACTTCTTTATATAGATTCTTCTTTTGAGTCACCAAAAATCCTATCTGTTAACAAACTAAGGGACTAAAGCCCCTTTGACTCCTATGATCTTCGCACTCCACTCCCTCAAAATGCATAGATTTTACATAATTAACAAAATTAGTTACAAAATTTACCCCAGGGGACCTTGTACCAACAGGCCCCCAACACAATTTGGTGACTCGTCCTCAAGTCACTCTACTGGTGGCGCTTCGATCTTCACATGCTGTTCACTGAACTCAATCTTCAAAATTATAGGTCTGATTTTCCCTGCATAGCAGCTTATTGCACTTCTTTAAACAAATTTACCTTAGTTGGGCCTTCAACTGCAAGGCCCATGCTCCTTTGTGTTTGCTGCATAGCTTTAAGCTTATTCTGTATTGACAGGGTCAACTGATTGGCCTCATCTACCCATGGCGACGTCCTTGAAGAGATGATCACTTCCTTGCGACGTAACTCATCAATTTCATTCTGAATAAACTTTCCTTTCTGTAATCTAGCGAACCTTTGCATTGGTGCTAGGATCCGTGCTGTTGATCAAATTTCGTCAAACTGGCGTTGCTTTTACTTGATATCTGCGCCAATATTTTGCATATTTTGATCCTCTTGTAGTGAGGTCGATAATTCCATGGCCTGCTCAAATAGCTTAGTGCAACCCTTGACTGCATCTTCCAAGGTGGCCATTACTTCTTTAATAGCAACTCTGTGTTTCTCTCTGACTTTGAGAGGGGTAGTGGGCTGCAACTTGAGTTGTAACTCTGAAATATGTAGTTGCAACTCGAGTTGCGTTCATTCTCTCAAGGAAGCTTGCACGATAGTGATCAGGCAGGTTTGCGAACTCTGGTCGTGAAAGGAGTTCCTCCTAATCCGGCTCACACATATAGCACTCTACTTGGCGGAAAGCAAGTCAAAAAATATTAAGGAAAAATCTCAGGAAGCAAAGTGTTAGAATGCAGAGTGGTACACCATATTTATAGACCAATTTGAATTCAAATCCAATCGTTCCCTCCAATTACTGGTTATTAATGCACATTTGGCGGCAGATTTCCAAAGATATGCTCCATAAATGCTTTCCCCCCGCTCCTTTCAATGGAAAATTCTCCATCCAATCATCTACAGTGCTTCCAACGGTCACTTTTTGCCTAGGTTGTGTGGGGCCTACCCACCTAGCATAGCTCCCCTCAATGTCATCTTGCGACTTTTCGCGTAGTCCCTTCACTTTTCCTTTGTACTTTCACGCAGTGTAGTTTAAAGTCCCGTACTTTCTTGCAGTTGCTTGGAGTACTAAGACTACCCCAAACTCATATAGTCATTGCACAGGGGCGGGATGACCCCTGTACAACTTCAATCGACTTCCATTGACCTTTCTCAGAAATAATTCCCCATTCAACTTCGTGAGTTGAACTGCGCCTCCATCTGTAATTTCCTTCACAACATATGGCCCTAGCCAATGTATCTGAAATTTTCTCATGAACTTTGTGAACTTACTATTATATAGCAACACTAAGTCTTCGATCTTGAAGGTGTGTTATTTCATATGTCGATCATGCCATGCCTTTTCATGGTCCTTCTGCACCTGCTGGTGAAATCCAGCCAAGAAACGGTATTCCTCCAACTCAACGAGCTGTGCCAGTCGCTCCTCCATGATATCACATTCAAACATATTCATAACTGCTGCAATACTTAAACTTGGAACTATGTACTACATGGGCATTACAACCTCTTTCCCAAATACCAGTTTGAACCGTGTTTGTCCTGTAAAATTCTTGCAGGTTGTCCTGTATGCCTAGAGGACCACTGATATGCGCATATCCCAGTCATTTCCCTTCGCGTTGCAAATATTCATCAAAGCACTTTCAAGAATTTTGTTGAAGGCTTCTACTGTGCCATTCGCTTGAGGGTGATAATGCATACTCTTATGATGGTATATTTGTAATTCCTCAAGTACTGTAGCGATTGTCTCATTCAAGAAGTGCGTGCCCCTATCACTCATCAAAATCTTAGGGTAGCCGAATCGAGGCAAGATATGTTCAAAAATAAACTTCATTGTCGTAGTAGTGCTACAATATTTCACAGGTTGTGCCTCCGCCCACCTGGTTAAGTATGAAGTCACAATAATGATATATTTGGCCCCTGTCTTCTTACCCAGTGGTTGTATTGTTCCCAAAAAATCTATTGCTCACTTATCAAATGCCTGTAATGTCACTTGCAGATTTAGTGGAAATACATCTCTTCGCGACGGCCTCCCCGTATTTTGGCAGATATTGCATGCCCTACAATATATCTTGGAGTCCTTATGCACAGTTGACCACCAAAGTCCTGCACGTAGGATCTTTTGTGCAATTTATCTTCCTGCATAATGTCCTCTTTTTACTCCTCCATGCGCTTCTGCAAGGATAATTTTCCGCTTATACTCCGAAACATACCTTGCAATATTTCATCAGAGCTCATTTTGTATAAGTGTCTGGTTATAACAGAGAGATCTGCAGCCCGCACCACCAGTTATTTCTTTTGTTGCGTCGAAAACCCTTTAGGAGCTGTACCTATAGACAATAATTGAATTATATTGGGGAAATGATCATCTGCGACGCGAACATTGAGGGGTCATGACCCAGGTTCAGAGTTAGCCGCGCCAACCAACAAAACCATAAAATACTGGCCCTTTTGACAACAATCCGCGTAGCGCAGGCTGTAGTCTCACCCAAAGCAGTATTGGGGGATGACATAATAAGGTTTCTGCATCCAGAGGTATGTGTGATGGGTTTCTACTACTTCTAGGCCTTTATCCCGATCTTTGCAAACCCTAACCCTTAAAATACATAAATCACAGTAACTTATAGAAAACATAATCTAACCCTTTGCGTAACACTTTAAACATTCATACTACTAATTAAACTTGTAGATCTACCACTTTCGCACATCAATTAAGTGTCACTTCAGATAACTGCAGAAAGCAGAGTGAATACACATAAATTGCATAAGTAAGTATAAATGCGTAGATACTCAATAATTGCTCCAAAATAGTCTTTATTAGATATGATCTTTCTAGTACAGACTCTTCTTTTCCCTGCACACACAGCCGTAGGGGCCCATGCACTTAGCTTACAGACTTACCAAGGTCTCCGCGCACTCAGCTTCAGGAGCCTTCCCCTTTTCCTATGCACAGGAAACAAACTTTCCCACCTCATACTAATCACCCATAAAATGATCTTCAATTCTACTTACTCCCTATGACTCGCTATGAATTCTTTATATAGCTTCTTTTATAATACCATGGTTCGCGAACCATGGGTGGGTCATCAAACATCCTATCTCTTAAAAAACTAAGGGAATAAATCCCCTTGCTCTCCTATGAACTTCACGCTCCGCTCCCTCAAAATGCAGAGACTTTACATAATTAACAAAATTAGTTACAAAATTTACCCCAGGGGACCCTATTCCAACATGTGGTTGCAAGAGAAAATGATCATGATTGAAAACTATCCATATAGAGGATGAATTTTAGAGGAGATACAAACCTAGGACTTCTTAAGGGGATGCAGTGGGACAAATCAAGTAAAAATACGTCTTTTTTTTGCTAAATATTTGATTTTTATGTATTTTTTTGTTTTATGTCAAGACTAACATTAAATTATCATGCAGATGTAGGACCAATTTGACCAACCATAATTCCACCTACTCAAAGGCGCGACCAACAACAAGGTGAAATAGGTGGACATAATCCTGAAGCAGCTGAGGCACTTGGAGAAATTGAACAGAACATTGAGGGGCTTACCCAAGGCTTACCTGATTCTCAAATCGAGGATGTCCCTCTTTATTATCAAAGACATACTATAGCAGTCCCTAAGCATATAAGTTGATTGGTTCGGTGAGTAGCCCGAGTTGTAGTTTATTATAACGAAAATCATGCCTAGGGTTTAGACATTTAGGGTTGGATTTTGTTTTTTGGTACTATCGACATATATGAGATAAATAAAGGATGGAAACCTCATGTGCCTTGAACACTTTTTTTTATTATGTAAAACTCTTTTCAAAATCTATCTATGGAGATTGTTTCTATTTGAGCTATTTATCTTTGTACAATGTATGCATGTTATAGTTTTTTTCAAATTTTGGAAGTGTCTATCTAGTGCATAATTTGCTAATTTATCAGTTAATGTATTTAAATTTCTGAGAATGTGTTGATATTCTAAGCAATTAAACTCTCTTTCCAAGAGGCGAACCCTTAATAAAATTCTTAAAATAGAAGGACTTCTTACAGAATAGACGTTACTTAGTTGTAGTAATATGAGGTAAGAATCTAGTCTAACAAACAAATGCTGAATACCAAAAGCAATGACATCATAGAATAGTTCAATCACTGCACTATATTCCACAATTTTGTTAGTTGTACGACCCAAACCTACCCCATGTAGACTCACTAACTCATCAATAGGTGTATAGATTTCCCATACATCAAAAGAAAGATTTTGAGTACTACGACTAGCAAAATCAGCAAAACCAACATAAGATAAAGGGAATGTCAACATCTACAAACCAAGTATAACACGAGATAAGTAGTAGAGATATAAATTGCTTGCAAAAATAAAATTTTACAACACACCAAAACTATGGTACAACAATGTACAAAGTACCCATGTAGAAAAACTAAGCATAATACTTTTTAAGATAAAGCCCATTTCTAGGATCAACCAAAGGAATTCCATTGTAATTCACTAACTCATAGGAATCTTTTCCAAGTACACATTTGACGATGTATGGGCCATGCCACCGAGGCTCGAATTTACCTTCTCCTAACTTATTGTCTTCTTGATCATATAAAAGGATCAAGTAACCTTCATACAATATTCGAGATTACCAGTTTTGTAAAAATGAGCTTCAATACATTTTTTATTGGCCTCGTTAGCGAGAGTGGCATTACGACGAGTCTCGTCTAAATGTGTTAAATGTAAAAAATATTCTTCCTCGACAGAAGTAGCAAGGAATAATTCGATGGCTAATTTCAAGGATGGAATTTCACATTCATTTGGTAAGACAACTTACAAACCATATACAAGTTGAAAAGGTGTAAATATGGTGGTTGTTTTTGCTGAGGTACGATATGCCCATAACGCCAAAAAAAGCATGAGATGCCAATTTATTTGATGAATCCCTATCATTCGCTGAAGTGTGTTAGTCAATACTTTGTTTACAGCTTCTACTTGGCGATTGGTCTGTGGGTAATAAGGAGTTGAGCTATCATGGTGTAAACCCAACTTGGTAGTTAGTTCCAACACCATAAAATTCAGAAAATGGGTGCCATGGTCAGTGACAATGGCTTGAGGGACATCGAATCTAGTGATTACGTGGTTGAATATGAATAAAGCTATAGTTTTTTCATCATTATTAAATTCATGCATCCCCTCAGCCCATTTGGTAAAATAATCGACTACAACAATAATAAACCCATGCCCCCCAGTCGAGTGAGGGTTACATGTCATGAAATCAATGCCCCATTTGGAAAAAGGGAGGATGGTAACTACATGATGGAGTGGAGTAAGAGATGTGTGCATTTTACAATTATAGATCTAAAAAACATGACATTTTTGGACTGGAAAAATGCAATCTTTGAAGAGAGAAGGCCAAAAATATCCAACACAAAAAATATTTTGGACATTGGCATACCCCAACATATGACAACCATATCGTGTGTTAAACATCGTCGAAAAACTAGATCGACACCATGATGATAAAGGTTATCACCAATAATATCATATTGTTGGGTTTGGTATCAAATCCGTTGATGTTCAATATGAAATAATTTGGATCGAATGTTTTGAGTTTGGATATAAACAATAATATCTCCATACCATGGATATGAGGAACTAATGAAAAACAAAGATTTTTTAAGGGTATAATATTCTGCCACCATTTTTGTATTAGTGTAGGGAAAGTTATATATTAGTTAGGCAAAAGCCAAAGATTTCTTAGATTTGGACTTGATTAACTCCAAATAAAATTCTTGAATAATTGCAATCCATTTCGAATATTCCCCCCCAAGTAATTGTCGAGTGGGAATATATTACACGGAGTTACAATCAGGAATCATGGTGGTTTTGTGTAACAAAATGTAGTGACAGAAACGTTGGACAACTTGAACACTTGCCAAGGACAATTTTTCCACACGCGCATGCTTGATTTTAGAAGTGGTAAGGTTCCTAATAAGATAGTAGATCACATTTTTATCATTCGAATCATCTTCCTTAACAAGTATCATTGCAATAGTACCATTCGATGCGGCTATATACAAGAAGTAATCCCGATGATAATCATGGGGATGTATCAAAGGAATGTGGGCTAACAAACCCTTTAAATCATCAAAGGATTTTTGGGAAATGTCATCCGATATGAAAGGAACCCCTTTTTTCAACAGTCAAGTGAAACCCTTGGTAAGCTCTGTGTAATTAGGAATTAAATGACGTAAAAAGTTTGCCTTCCCTTGCAAAATTTGGAGTTGGCATAGATTGGAAGGAGGGGGGATTTTAAAATAGCCTCTATCTTCAGTGCATCGACTCAAATACCTTGCTTAGAAATGATAAATCCTAGTAGACGACCATATTACACAAAAAACACATTTATGCAGATTCAAACGAATATTGTAATGACTACACCAGAGAAACATAACTCATAAATGCATAGAATAATCTTGATGTCTCATAGAATGTGTAGGTAAATTGTCAAGATACAACTGTACAATTTGTTTGATATCATGAAATGGTAAGACATGGCTCTCTAAAAAGTTGCGCCAACATTCTTGAGTAAAAATGGAAGCTTTCGATATGCGAAGGTTCCTTGTGAAAAAATGAGAGAAATTTTATGTTGATATGATGGGAGTATGTTATTTGATTATAACAAGAAAATTCATCCATGAAAGAGAATATTTCATTCCCGACACAGACATCGACGATCTGGTCAATGAATGGAAACCTGGTCAGTCAAGGGAATGGGATAACTAAACCAACTTTCAGAAGTTTTTCAACCTCAGCTTTAATGTCAACAAGTTTTCACGGATGCACTAGATGTACTCTTTGTTGAACAAGCTTAGCATCTAGATAAGTCCTAATTTTATGAATTACAATATGTGGGTCAATTCTAGGTATTTCTGACCAAGAAAATATATCACATAATTCTTGAAATAGGTCCTTATATGTTTGGATTTCTTCAGGAGAGCAAGAGGCACCTATTTGAACGTTCTCCACGATTCCTAGTTTTCATTGAGATGTTAATGGGGATAGTTGCATATATATTCCCTAAATTCCTTTCAGATGTAGTACCATAAATCGAAATAGGAGTTTCACGGTTATTGACTATCTTAGGTAAAAACAAAGTGTCATATCCATTATGAATAGTCTCAAGTTTTGGGAGAGACGAGGAACGATGATGGCTATCGTCCCATTGCATTTATTCTAATGACAGTCTCCATAATAATTTCATTAGTAGGGAAACATTGTCGAAAGGATTAGGTGACAAAAAATAATTCAGCCAAGAAGATTGAGAATACTCATCTAAAACCACGTTCATTCGGTCATTAGATTCTAAAGGGGTTGCATAGGCGAAGTGAATAACTTTGTAAGTTAACTCAATTGGAATAAGTGGCATTTGGTCATCGTAAATTGTAATTTTTGATTGACTAGGAACTACCAAGGGATCATAGGATTCATGGGACTAAAAAGTGGTATATGAAATCATATTGATTGGAGTGACCAAGGGAGGAACGTTGGGTGGTGGGAGTGAAAAAGTTCCCATTAACGATGAATCTTTAAGTAATCCCATGCCAACATTCTCATAAGGAACTAGTGTTTTATCTATGAAAGGTATACTACTCTTGGGGTGTGAATCAAAAGAATAAAGGTAAAGTTGGTTTATGGTAACTATATTTCCTTGATGAGGAAATCATAGTATGTGAAAAAGTAAATAAACCACTTTTTACATACCGTAGGTATAACTACAACCTATTAAAAGGTTATAATAGAGTTGTGAATCAATGAATTCGACTTCAATAGTAACCATTTTACCTTCTAACTCTGTGACCAATAATTCTTTTAAAATCCCATTGGGTTTAAATCCCTTTCCGTCAAAATCTTTCAAAGTAGTAGGTGATTAATTAATTGAAGGAGAGCCCAAGGATTTCAAACAAGATAAAGATATGATACATGCAGAGGATCCTTCATCTATACTAGTACGAAAATATTTTTTCCTCATACAAGAAATTGAATCTGAAAAGAAAATTGATGTGGGAGCCTTAGTACATGGTCCTGTAGATAAAAAACTACAATACCCGAATCCAATGGATCAATTCCACCAATAGTTGATAAAAGTGATTTTTGTTGCGTAGGGAAACTTTGAAGGACTTTTAGGGCCTACATTATAGAATGGGCCTGAGCCAGATCTTCCACAATATTATAATTCTTAGCAACCCTAGCATGTTGAATGAAATATGGCCTACAAATGACACCTTTAGGAGGGGGGTGAATCACTATTTCAGAAGTTGGTCGCTTGATTTGTAGAGGATCAGAAGGAGGTGGTGTTGTTGTGGAATGTTGACCTGGAACACTTCCATTTGGAGGATTTGGAAGATTAGCCTTTGGCTTTTTCTGTCACCAAATTTGTCTTTTGAAACATCGTTATATCATAAGAGTTCTAAGAGGAGTAAGATTCATTTTGAGCAACCATTTTTATCTCATGAGTAGGAAAAGGGTATGTCAAAACAACAGGTATGTTTTACGTGCCTTGAAGAAATCGATTAACTTCAACATGATGCACACATTCTTTGGTGTAGTGATCCTCATTACAAATGAGACAAAGATACCGCAGTTTACGTTTTTCATTAGGAGATTTGGTTTTTGGTTTTTCTTGTTAAGGGGCATTTCTTTTAGCTCTTCCTTTTCCCTTATTTTTACCTATAGGTTGCTGAGATTTACTAGTTGATGAAGATTGAACTGCATTAATCTTAGAAGTATTAATAGGAGCAGTGGTAACAAGAGGGGTGCTTTGAACAAAAACAATGGGAGTAGGATTAGGATTAGAGTGATTTGATGGTTTACTTACTAACTATTGATTACCAAAATCAATCACATCATCAACAACATGAGATTTTGTAGAAGCTAGTTCAATAATATTTGATGGACAAGGAGCATTAGGAAACTTATTATACAACGTTCCAGATTATGAATAAACGAGATCTAAACACTAAGCATGAAAAATAACCTACTCCTCAGTACCAACTCCAATCTTGGCAACATCTTCAGTAATGGTAGGATGTAATGACTTAACAAACCATTTCGCTAGTAACTGATATGGGATATAAGATTTAACTAGACGAAGATGATGTCTCCATTCATGTATATGATTAAAAATATGTGTGGAGTTTTACTTTCATAAGTAAGTGAAAATTTTAGTAGCAGTTTCATATTGAATTGGTAGTTGATAATGAGTCAAAAATGTTGTTGCTAAGGAGTTGAAATTACCAAAATATTCTCACGGTAATACAATATACCACTTAGCTACATGACCAATAAGACTACATTGGAAAAGACATAGTTGAATACAATAATCATTTAGGCAGTTATAAGTACACCATAGGTGATAATTCATTACATGATTGGATGGGTACTCTCCAGGTTTACCATTGAATTTTGGTATATCACTTGGTAGCTTCGAAGGAATAGTTGACCATAAAGGATGATGTTAAATTGGATCATTAGTAAGCCGAGACAAATCTGGTATATTTAGTGTAGTAATAAATGGTAACAGCCTATTGAAATTAGGTTGTGGATATTGGTAGCCAGCCATATGACCATAAGGTCCAAGTGCCGAAGGAGGATACCCAGGATATCCCAGAATAGGTTGTTCCATAAGCATCTACATTCCAGTATGATAAGTTAGAGGAGGAAATCCACGGTAACCTGGAGCAAGTTGAGTTGTGGGTGGAAATTCTTGGAAAGGTTGACCTATTGCCATTTGAGGATAGCCTTGGCATGGAATTTGAGGTATACCTTGAACATGTTTCCCAATAGGAATTTGAGGTGTACCCCGAATAAGTTGACTAGAAGGAAGTTGAGGTACACCTTGAATAGGTTGACCAGAAGGAATTTGAGGCATACCCTAAGTAGGTTGAATAGAGGGAATTTTAGGTACACTACCATAAGTAAGGTTCCAAGAAGTACTAGCCATTCCTGGGAATGGGCTAGTGATAAGAAGTCTATTTTTGATAGGTTGCATTAAACTTACCTAAGGTGTTTTACCAAGGGGTGGATAACATCCAATAATAGGTTTCCCTCCAATTGGAGGATATTTTACTACAAGAGGTTTCTCCCTTGTGGGGCAATAGGGTCAATAGGAAGAATGCCCCCCAATAGGAGGATAAGGTCCTACTGGGGGTTTTTGAGGAAATCCTACCCCACCAGATAATAAATTAAGTTACTGATCAATTCCTAGTTGTACCCATGGTACAAAAGCTTGTGAAGAAACTGTAGGTTGGGAAATTTTACCAATATTTTAGAGATGGAATAGAAAATTTTTTAGAGGACCAAGTACAAAAATGAGGAAAAGAAGGACCAAATGCATCTCCCTAAAAGGTTCTACTGAGTGATTGGCACCCAATAGGTACAAAAGGTCCACCATAAATGTAGGACTTAGGAGGTCTAATAAACATGGAATTCATACTTGATTCAACAAGTCCACTCACGAGAGCAGATGAAGTTTTACTTTTAAGTGTAGGCTTAGTCATGGTTAGACTAGGTAAAAAATATGAAGGAGTGTGCAATAAGGGAATTCTACCATGCAGAGTAATTGCTCTTGGATGGTGTAGAAGAGCTCGATAGTGAGAGTTTTTTCATAACAGAGATGGTAGATAAATAAGATAAGGTCCTGTAACCTTGGTAATGGGAGGGTTAGAAAGAACAAGTTCTTCAGTAATATCTTCAATACTCAACAATCCAGGTCGAAGATGGTCTACTTCATCACTTAAATACACAAATTCTTGAGTTGTAACTAGTATATACTAGACCTAATGAAGGAGAGACGTAGGTTTCTAAAGTTACTGGCTCGATAATTTTTTATTCCTTGAGTAAAAGTATCTCTCATTCCAAAGTTTCAGGTTCAATTACTTCTGGTTCTAAAATTTCAAGTTCAATGATCTTAGGTTCTAAAGTTTTAATAGTTCTATTTTCTACCACTTCAGTTTGCAATGTCTGAGATTTTATGATCTCAGGTTTTGTAACAAAAGGTATTGATATTTCAAGTTGTGTAACCTATAATGTTTTAGGTTTTGTAGTTTCTGATGTTTCAAGTGTTATTTCAGGGGGTAAACCCTACATCCTATGAGAATGACAAGGTAAACATGCCACAATGAATTTTTATATTAATAATTAAAATTTCACCTAAGGTCCACTAAAGAGTAAAATAAACAACACATACTAAAAAATCTAAGGTAGAAAATATACAAACCAATACAATAATCTTTTCACAGTGAAACCACTAGTTGGTGATGGAATCCAACATCGTAGGGATTAATATGAAAAGTGGCTAAATATAGAGTGGGTGGAACTAGTTACACTGATAATCTGCTTAATGGTCCAATCCTAGTGCAAGTAATGTTACATATAGTGAAGTACCCTCCTAGAACGCCCAAAGTGCATCTAGCCAACGTCTATCCTAGGTACAACAAGGATTTCCCTCTCATCGTTACCTTGTGTAATAGCCCTAGGATTATGGTCACTAAGGTCACTAACCACAACAACTTGGCCAGGGGGGACAATTGATAATTGGATATACATGCAAGGGTAGGGCAACAAAGCTCGAAATCCCCTTGAAATATCCCTCAAAATGAGGTAGTCCTTTCAAGTTACCTCCAAGTGCCTTTCGATTGTAATGCGTGCAGATCAATGCCACTGTAACCAATGAAGCAGGGAAGTTTACTTGGTCAAGTCCAATGTGACCTCATGCTTGACTCCTGTGTAAGAGGATCTTCCTAGAGATAATATGCGGTAAATGAATTTCTCTCCCAATCACAAGCTTCTATGTTTGTTTCTAGCTTTGGAGAGATTACTTTCAACACATATTCCAAATCCCTACAACTAATCTAATGTAGGTGTAACTATGATAAAAATATAAAATGTCTAATTAATTTTATTAAGTTTTCATTCTTAGGCTATTATTTACTCAATAGGTAAATGGAAATGAAACCTATGGTATTATGGCCCGACTCAAATGTTAATGCAATGAATATGAGGATGTAATTTTTTTCAATTTGATGAATTTCTAATTACAAAAAAAGAGAAACTTTTCAATTCCCAAGATGCAAAATGTCCTACTTTTAAAAAATTCGTTTAAACCAAAAAATAATTCCAACAAATACTCCTTTCAAAATATATAAATATACCTTTTAAGATGCAAGAATTTGTATTTTTTCTTTTGCAAATAGAATAAAGCATACAATCATACAATGAGTTCAATCTAATAAACAAACTAATTCAAGCGATTATTATTTATTTATTTATCATTATTATTATTATTACTTCTTATTTTTTTATTTTTTTTAATGAAAACCAATATTTTTATGCAAAGCAATGTAAGCTCTCTACAAAAATATATAACAACAAAACTTTGAAATGATCACTGAAATAAAGAAAGAAAGAATTTGTAGACTTGAATATTCAAAGAAAGAGACTATCTTTATTTCAATAAATTAATAAACCATAAAAACAAGTATTGCAAAATGAAAATGTTTCACAAAAAGATAACCAAACAAAACCAAAACTAAAAGGTTTGATCTACAATAGGTAGAGAGTAGCCTAAAAAACAACATTAATCAACAAATCCAAGATCAGACATAGGAAACCTTGGGAAAATTTATTTTTTTTCAAAGATCGACACAGGTATTCAGTACATATCAGTACGATGAACAAGGATAGTAGTAGTTTATTAAACATCAGTGTGATGTCGATGCACTGTCTCCCACAATAGAGTGTGACATACGTGAAACTCAAGAAAAATAAAAAAAAACTTTCAAAAGGTCTAAAAGATCCGGGTTTTAAAAACCAAAATAGGGTTCACTAGAGACTCGTGAAAGGTTTGACTTAAGAAAACAAGGAATAAGATTAAAGAACAACTCGTTCCCCAATGGAGTCGCTAATTTTCCTCGAAAAATAATCACTCTTGCAGATAAGAGTGATCTCCATAAGTTCGGAAACACAACACTAAATCAAAACACACACAAAAATATATACGATTTTCCTATAATATTGTTAAAAATGTGAATATGGACGTACCTGGTAATTTGAATTTTGTCTTTTCTTCTCCTTTTTTTGTTGTAGCTCCCATTCTTCCTTTGATCCTCAAAACCAAAACTTGCAATATCACCAACAAACAAATAATTAAAGCATTTGATATATAAAATGCTCAACATATTCTGAATGGATGATCAAGGATTTCCATTACAATATTTGCACAATGATATGACATATGTGGGAAAGAAATATAATTTGTATGAATAAGGAAAAGGAGAGAGTTACAACCAAAGCCTTGATTTTGATAGCTTCCTCCCAATGGTCCTCAATTCCAACCTTGCATTCAAAATCCTTCAATGAATACTTTAGCAGAGTGAAAGTATACTCCAAGTCTCTAAAAGCCAACCCCTTTTCCTTTGAGTGTATTGTATTTATAGGACAAGAATTGAAGTTTGAGATCTACTTAGATAGGAAATAGATCCATAATGGGGGGGGGGGGGGGTTGGGAGATCCAATATGGGCGGGATGAGAACCACATGAGCAGGGATTTGAGCCCATATCCTCATCGATTAGAAAGATACCTCCATGAGGTTTCTAGAATGGAAGACTCATAACCATTTTTTTTTTACCCACACAGAAAGACTGACACACTTTTTGATAAGGAAAATTGTGATAATGATGCAAGATGTTAGCTATGCAAGGTGCGATGTTGCAAGTTGTAATGTAGAATACATGCGACAATCTCCAAAAATAGGGTTGTTAAGGAATTTAATCGTTTGTCTTCTATGGAGAGGTATTTCTTCCATATTATACGAGGATTAATGCCAATAGTTCTCCAGATAATGAAATATATTTGACATCATTTATCTAGATGCGAGAAAATAGTGGCAACATGTGGTGTGGTGAACATGAAAGTAAGAGAGCGAGCAATAAAGTAGTGAAAAAAAGGGAAACATAGTTGTAATAAGCACTCTGAAGGTTGATTTAGGGAAACAAAGTTGTGATAAGAAAAAGAAAGCAGAAATAAAAAACTCAAAATTCTTATAGCCAAAAGAAGGATGGGAAGATTTAATCATAGGGAACCCACAAATATAGCACTCTTACATAGTAACATTTAAATCCTAATTTTTTTATTGAAAGTATGGTTTTGGAATCTGAAACTCACTTTCAAGGGATTGATGATGATATATTGATGAAGTTTGCTTTAAGCTACAAGACTATTATTATTGAAGAGAAACACCAATGATGCTTTTCCATCATTAGAGGATTGGAAATAAGGGTAGATTTCAAGACTATGACATAAGTTACACAATTACCCATTGGTCAAACATGGAAAAAGGATGGAAAGGTTAAATATCAAGAAGCTAAGCAAGAATCCCTCTTAGCATATCGAATCATAGAGGAAATAGGTTAAAGATTCAAAAGGAATAGATTTCAATCTCCTTAGGATCAAGCAAAACTCCATATTATTAGTTCTATAAATTTTGAAAGAGAGGAAATAAGAGGTAATAGCTCCATATCACAAAATCATAAGAGATTCAATTATGGAGATACTATAGATGTCGAAAATTATATTGGAAGATCTGAACCTTGCACTAAAATAGTAAAGACACACTACCAACTAGGACTCAAAGCTATTGTAAGTCAGTCAAAACTCTATGTTGGCACTCATAGAACAATGATGTTGAGTTCGATAAGCCAAATCTTTAGATTTATACTTCTCTTACTCTTGACTCCATCATGGAGATCTTTAGGGTGGATTGATATGATCTTAGAAAATAAAATATAGAGTGAGGTGGAAAAGAGCTTCGCTAATATAACAAGGACACTATCACACACTTTATGGCGTAAGATCTTCGTAAGGTGTGGAAGGAGGAATATTTAGAGAGTGGGGAATAATTGCCAAAGCATAGTCTAATTTTTGGGTTCATTTTTTGGCATAAGGGTACGATGAGGCCCATGATTGTTATAAGTTTCTGATGCTTTCCACACTGTATTTTTTTTCTCACCATTTCTTACTAGCCTTAGATACCAAATACATTTGAAAAGTCTTACTTAAATGACCAACTTAGATATTGTTTGACACTTGATGTATAATCTTATTAGTTTTTAAATAAAAAAATGATCAATGTGTCGATTATATTATTTGAGACTATTATGTCTATTAGAATAGTATGCACTAATAATGATTGGAAATAAGATTTCTAAAAAGTTTGATTTATGAAAATTTTCCCATTCTTTCACACCATAGGAGACTCAACCCTTGTGCGAATACTCCGCCTTTAGATATGCAATGCATTTTAATTAATAAAGAAAGGGATAAAATCAAGGGATCATGTCAACACAATTCATGAAGGGGACTAAGTAGTTTATCTAGCTCAAGAGACAACCACTAGTTGCATGGGAGTTTGATTGCATATCCCAACAATATTTTTGATAAATTCTAAATAAATGAGGTAAGCACTAATCCCCCAAGATGAATTTCTCATATAATGGAGGGAAATATGTTGGCCATTTCCTTGGAATTAGGATTGTTTAGAACTCTTCCAAATATTGATATGGATCAACATCGAAGAGTCACTCCCTAATTTTGTAGGTTATGGTCTAGTTCAATTTTTTTTTTTTTTTTTTTTTTTTTTTTTTTTTTTAGAGAATGAGATTTTTTAGACAATTGGTAGCTTCGAAAAAAATCTACTACCACTATTACACCAAATACAACTATTTCATAAATGCCACAAATAGTCTAGTTACAACATGTCTTTGGAGACTTAAGCCCACACAACTAGGGAAACAAATTGTTCACCAAACCACTTGAGCTAAGATCCTTTGATGATCTAGTTCAATTTGCTAGCCAAGAAAAATGTTTATGACTAATGAAAAGATCCATAAATGACATACTTTTAGACGATATTTTCCCTATGTCTAACCCCTCTCTACTTACCTAGATATTGTATTAATCCATTATTATGCATTTATACATAATGTGTTTTCATTACATTTCTTTAGTGTTTCACATGAATTTATTATTAAACATTAGAAAAATATCATATTTTTCTTTGTGTTAATTTGCAAAGCCAATGTGCCAAATAGGTTGTTGTACAGGTTGTGATGTCGCCACAGGGTGTGTTTTAGTTCTAGTTAATACAACAACCATTTGCAGTTGCTGCAACACTCTCGTGCAATTGTTGCAACACTCATTTCTAGTTATTGCAACATTATTATTGTAACACCATTGTTGCAACACTCGTGTTGTGACAGCATTGTTGCAACATAATCATTGTTACATAGTTGTTGTGACATAGTCGTTTCCTCACAGAAGTTGCAACATTTGTGTAGGAGCTACAACATTGGAACCATAAACCAACACTGGACTAGGAACTATTAAAACCTTGAGCCATAGAAACCATGAATAATTAACCAAGAATATTGGAATTCTTCAACAAAAGATATTGGAGATATTTATTAATTGTTAGCTATTAGAAAAAGATCTTGGTTTATTTGTTAGTTACTAATTGTTAGCAAGGATCATGGAAACCATTCATTATTGAGGAAATTGTTGTAACCAATATGGATTAATTAAATTCATAAGTGGGTTTATTTAGATATTTGTTATTTCTAGTTTCCATTAAATTTACGTATAAAAGAGAGATCTATCTCCAATGTTTAAGGAGGATTTCTAGAGCACATGTTCGAGTGATAATGGGATAATTTATAATTATTGAGCTTTTATTTTAATTGTAGTTTTATAATTTCCATAGAGTGCGATTTAATTAATTAATTTAATTTATTTCCTTTGCATATTTAGAGTAGATTGATTTCTTATAATTAATTAATTTAATTTATGTTATAGATGTAGCGAGCATTGATATAGAATAATATCAACACTATGTACTATGGAAGCAAGGTCCACTCCAATAAAACATAATGTTGTGTAATTTAGATAACGTCTTTAAATTATTGTTGTGTGATTTAATTATCCATTCATATAAGATTTCTTTTATTTATTTATGTAACTAGTTTCTTATTATTATATTACTCATGTGAGATCGTGTTTATTTATTTATGTGTTTGCTATTTATGTCAAACTTCATTTATTTATTTATTTCTAATGCTTGTGTTTCAGATTGGTTTGCATTCTTTTATGTTTTTGTTTTTGAATTAATGATCTTAAACAAAATGGTTTCATTTGCTAGTCCGTGTAGAAAAAAATAAACATCTTGGCAAGGATTAAATGACGATCTGCACGGGTCGTTGAGAGTGGGAGTCGACACAAGCCACTAATTCATTTTCACAAGTGTGTTTTTGTTTATTTTTCAACATGTGTGTTTCTTTTATTTTCATTATGCATGTTTCTTTTTTAGCATGCGTGTTTCTTTTCTAGGATGCATGTTTCCTTTTAGCATGAGTGAATTTTATTTTTTTTAAGTGTGTTTTCTTTCTTACAAGCTTGTTTACTTTCCAACAAGTAACTTTGGTCACTTTACTGCTAAATTGTAGAAACTTGCTAAGCTTACGTACTATCTATACTCCCTCTGCAAAAGTAATACTGATGCTACAAACATAAAACAAACTAGTGGAATTAGATGGTGTAGCAAGCATATACAATGCATAATAACTTGTAAGTTCCATATAAGCCCCTAGTTGATAATTAAATGCACAATCTTTCAAAGTTATCTTTCAAACATTTAAAGATAATTAAAAGGCACTTCATTTTGGTGACATTTTGGGTAGTTACCAAAGACACATTTTCATTCTTGGGTTGGTTTGAATTTCATTTTTTTGCATGCATAAAAGATTGTATTCTTTTGTTTCTTTTAGAGCACATGATATAGGTCATTTAAACACATTGATTGGATAGTTTTGTGGAGCAGTAAGAGCCACCCATGATACTAATATTTCTTTTACAAGAAGCTTGGTAGGAGGAAACAAAAGCATCTATGAATGGTGAGGAGCCAACGAGATGTCAAAGCCTTCAAGCTTGAGTATGGATTGATTATCGAGATATGTGATGCATTATTGATTTCATAGATTTGGTAGCTCTGCAAATAAATTTTTTGTTGTTGGAAATTCCTTGTATTTTTCTCTCTTATCATTCATTTTTCTCATTCTTCGCCATCCTCCCTCCCTCCCATTTTCCATCCACTAAATTTTTTATGGAACACACCTATTCTCTTAGTTTTTGGGAAAAATATGCACTTTATCAATGAATCAATGTCCAAGAAATTAATGGTTGGAAATAGTGTTTGAGTTTACTTAGTAAAGTGTGGTTACATTTATCACCTCCTTACATCAAGGTTGATGTTTGGCCCTGGAGTACAATAGGTTCTTAGTCAACCTATACTAGTAACTTAATCAAATATAATGTTGGTTCCTAGTTGATATATTTATCCTAGTCACAATCTTGCAAGTGAATAGAGGACTATCATCACTTGATAGATTTAAGCCAATCTCTCTCCATACACTTACATGTTTCATATTATCTAATTGTTTTTTGGTTAATGGCTATTAGTTATGAAGAATGTAGGAATGAAATTGATACATCCCATATCCAAACCATTCTACTAAAATATCGATGAGCAACATGGTTGGGTACCTAGATCTCTCGGTTGATGGGAATGTGTCCATAGGATGACCAATAGTTTAGTCCTTACATCAAATTTGATATTTTCACCTAAAGTACTATTGGTTCATAATCAACATTTAATAGTGTTTGGTGGAAAGGTATAATTGGTTCCCATCTAGTAGATTGATTTAAAACACAATCTTACAAGTAAATTATAGGAGAATCATCATTCCAAAGCAAACTTTGCACTCACATGAAAAAATAATGCAATTGTTTTTTTTGCAACATTGTTTTTTTAACAAATTCCCTAAAAACAGAGTTCAACAACATTATATTCAAAGTAATGGCGCACTTCGTGGACTCCCACGATGTTTGTGTGAGGATCCCATTGTTAACCTTCTTATTACAACCATACCATATTTTGAACAAAAAAATTGTTGATCAAATTTTTATAGTATGTTGGCTTGACAAATTTACTAAAATGGAGCTGGGATAGTTCTATTTTCAGAGACCATATGGAAATGGTTTTAAAATTTGTTTCTAGGTATGAAATTTGCATTGTAGTTTTTGATCCAAATTTAAATTTCCAATTTGTATATCAAACCAAATGTTATGGTCAAAACACTCACTCAATGTCAAACATGAAATTTAGGACAAAGTTGGGACAATCAATTATGGATGCTTAAATGAATAGATATTTCAAAACCGTTTCTATGGTTTATTCTCCTATGGATCTAGTTTACAATGCAATTTGAATCACTCAATTTTGAAGTGATACAAGGAAGTTATGCTTGAAATACTAATTGTTTGTTTTCTTTTTCAAAAGATATTTTATTGGAAATACACACATAAATATACTTTTATTTCTAATGGGAATCACATTACGCTGTCAAAAAATGAAAAAGTTACAACCCAAATAGTAATTGTTGGTCTATGTGGGAATTCAAAAACAACTCTGTCATGTAGAATTTCTTAAGATAATTTGGCATAAGATATCATGGAATTTGAAAAACTTGTTTCTACCAAAGATATGCATATGAATCTATTTTATTTTGGCTTTGGAATTACTCTAATCGAACATCAAACAAAAAAATTATTAGAAAAACACTGCAAGGTAGTCTAGTTGGCCAACACTCAATAGTAAAAAAAATGAGCGTCTTTGTTTGTATTTATTTAGACCTTTTTATTTTTTATTTTTCTAAGGAAAAAAATCAACCTCCCTCTCAACCTAAGGGCTAAAGTG
>APFE030178501.1:3976-36106 GCA_000404065.3 Pinus taeda
GTAGTTGTATATGGTTTTCTTGCTCCCTTAATAGTTGCTAAACTTCAGACGCCTTGTCGATAGTCGCAGAAGCATATGCTCCTGCAATTTGAGACAATTTCGTGAGATTTTCCGTCGGGTTGCTGTTAGGGTCTTTCCACAAGATGTCTAAATGTTCAGCGCTCTGTGACAGCGTATTCTCCAGCTTTCTCTTCTTTCATTGTCTCCTCACCACTGCTTTATGTTGAGGACTATAAAACACGTCCAATGGGGGAATCTCCTCTACACTAAGTAGGAGTTCAGGAGGCGGAGCGATTTGACTGTGTTCTGCTTCTGAGACACTACCGACCACAGTTGAAACCATTTCCTGTGTTACTTGCGCATTGCTTACAGGCGTTCTTGGGACTTTCCCTTCCAGGCTGATTAGCTCGTTGAAGTTTTCCCACTCTTTATCGAGCTATGTCGTGACGAGCGACGATGTAGTGGCGGGAGGAGGGACATTTCTTGATGAGGAAGCGATAACTTGCAGTTGCGACATGGCGCTTGACTGGGCAGTATCCCCGGCTGCTTCTCCGACTTTCCCTTGGTCGCTCGCAGAATTTTTAGAGCGTTCGGGTGTTCCTTGAACAACGTGAGATCTAGATTTGGAAGAACTGGAGTTTCCGCTGAGGCTGACACTTGGAGTAGGCTCTCTGGCGAGCGGCTGCAACTTTTCTAGAGGGATGATGGCTAGCCTTCTTTCTCTGAATAACAAAAATCTTTCGAGTTCATCTGGGGACAACCTCGACTTAGCTTCTCACAAAACTTCCTGAAATGAACTTTTGTTTTGAAACAAGTCATCAAATAAATCTTTCTTTCCGGTGAACACTTTTATTCTGACACTTATAGTGAAATCATGGGCGACGTTATTTAGGTCAAAAGGTCGAGCAGGAATTTAAATAATTGTAGGGACGTCACATTCCCTACTTCGGCAAAAGCATGTCCTACATCAAATAATGAGAAGGCCCCACAAGCTACAGGACACTAAGGCCATATGGCCTTCTTCTTGTCTTTTAACTCTTTGGTTAGGCCGCCTTCCGAGCAAGTCTGATAGGCAATTTCCCTAGCCAAAAGCTTGTCGGGGACATACAGAGGTAGGACGTGTGGAGGTACAGTGCTCCCAAACACTCTGATATAAGTGAACCATTCTTCCCCGAACCATCTTGCGACGAGGATGATGTCTATTTGCGCTTCGGGTGAGCACCTTGGGGGTTCTTCACTATATATCATCCTATATAGGGGTAGAATGAGCCCATGGCAAATTTGATAGAGGTGAGGGGCGAACTATGAATCCCATAGTACTTTGTGGTAAACATGAATAAGCGACGGGTCTTGGGTAGTCCATTTCCAACCCATAGTTGGAAACTTAGATACATAGCAAATAGAATCCATAATGTAAGCAAATAGATAAAATGGAGGGTAGACCCTTTGTGATGAGGATCTCTTATTACGATAATTCATGACAGTAGTAAACAAATTATCAGAACATATTTTGGCCCAATCTACGAGATCGGCATTTGTGGCAGCTTCTATGAGTGGCAGCCATTCAGCTGAAAATTTATTTATGTCTGGCATCCCAAATAGCCTGCAGAGCATGGCTGCAGAAAAACAATATGGAGATGTGAGAGAACTTGTGCTATACTTACCATTTTTATCCCTTTTCAGCGGCTCCTCTCTCCTGGTCCATTCTTTAGTGGTTTATGCTAGATTTGGGTTCTCTGCTGCAAATTTCTGGACAAATTGCGTGTTAAAGGTCATCTGAGGTTCCGGAAGATGGTACATAAGCTTTAGGTCTTGTGCTGCAAATGATCCTATGAGCCCATGCCCTGGAGCCTTGAATTGTCTGCCTTGTAACTCTGCATTGTCGAGTATCCATTTGATCATATCCGTATATGGCAATATTTTGGGTCTAGCTGCTATTCAATGGAGAAACGAACAAGCCAGCTCTTCTAAGGATGCCTCAGAAGAGTCTAGCGATCCCGCAGCACTATCGGCCTTTAGTACTTTGGGGTTTTCCTCCTCTAGCAGCCTATACATGCCTTCCCAGGTTGAAATTCCTGCGTCTCTATTGCATGCAGTGTCTGTGTATAAGGGCGCCATCTCCTTTGCCTTTTCTTTTGGCTCGGAACCTTGGGCATTAGTCTTCTTTCCCATTTTCTTCTGCGTTTGGCTTTTGAATGTTCTTATCTCCTAGTTCCTGCAGATTACAAGCGAGGCGGAAATGATTGATTGAGAAAGATGATGGGAGGGTTTTAAATGCAGACGATATACTAAATATGCCACCTTACGTGAAAACAATTCTTCAGCAAAGCACGCATCCTTATTTCATTAAATAACTGACAACTAACCTACTTACTATCATTAAAAGCGCATGATTTGAAGCCAAATTATGGTAAGTGGTCTATCTTTGAACGGCGTGCCTGAAAGATTTGCGGTTTCAATGATTTATGATTCGCTTTATGCACTATCGAAGATCATGCCGTCACAAGGCGCGCTTATCACAAATCGCTGGATTACAGAATGTGTCATCGCGGCGATCGCAATATCGCAGGTCACAACATCGCGGATCACAGGAGTTTGATGATTGTTAAGTATTGCCATTTCGTTTCTGCGATGTGCGGTCATTGCGATCGGCGTTATCGCAGATCAGGAGTTTGTGAGGTTTTCCATATGGAAAGTGCTTCTTGCGACGAGACGTTATGCTTAACGTTTGGGGGGGGCCTTGGGCCTTAATGCAATTTCTCAAAGACCTTCTCCCCATCGTAGACTTAGGTGAAAATATTTGGAAGACTGCTTTTAAGCCTGCGATGGTATCTTTATTTTGAAGAAGGGAAATTTGATTTTTTCTCAAAATTACACTAAGGGTCCCCTATTTATTTAGTATCTTGAGTAGATAGCTAAATGAAAAAGGGGGGGTTGTTGCTGGCCACAACAATTGGCGATTCACTTGGGAGAACCAGTTATCTCTGAATTTCTTTTGACGTTTTCAAACTTCTAAAAATAATAAAAATTTTCTCAGGAAACTTTAAACTTTATTATAGAGAGATAAAAATATTATTTTTTTTTTTTGTAAGCTTTGGTAGGACTCTCCGATTTTCATGTCCATTACATACCCCACTACGGGGGAAGGGTAGCCCAAGATTTGAACCCAAGACTTCCGGTTCGGTGAGACTTCATTTCCACAGCCAATGCTGCTTGAGCTACCCCATGCGGACGAAAGATAAAAATATTATACTTTAAACTATCAATGATATTTTGTTTCAACTCCTTTTCATTTACTTGTATTCTCAGCTTGTCTTTGTATTTACATCAGCACTTACTTGGTCTTGAATAAAAATTAAGATAGAGTCTTCTCTGTATAGCAGTCCCTTTTAAATATGCTTCTTTGTCGCAGGTAGAGCCTCTGCTGCCAGCAGGCGTCCATAGCCTCAACAGGGTTACCTATTAACCAGTAATGATCCTTTATCCTGCCTAAGAGCTTACAACTATTCAAAGAAAAACCCATTTGGACACTTTTTCTTTTTTCTTTTTTTTTTTATTCTCTAAAGAACAATGTCTTGGTTTGGTGGCCAAATTGTGACACAGTCATTCACTAGATTTATAGCTTTGCTGAACAAGTTGGCTCGTGATGAGACCCCCTTTCTTTTGATTGCAACAATCTTAAGTCATTGCCCTGTTTTGATGGACAGTTTTGGCAAAGTCAGCAAGTTATAATATCTGTGATGATGATAAGTCAGCTCGTGATGAGACCTCTTATTCTTTGAGATATAGTGTTTTTAATGGATCGCTTCCCTGAATGCTGTGATTTCCTTTGGCGGGGAGGAAGTCAATTTTCTTTCCTTAAGAAAGTTCTGGACGACAATAATAACGCTTCTTTGGTAATCGTTGTTTCTACAGGGGACTCCTTATCTTTTTATTGGTGCCTTTCTTTGTACTGACGTAAGACAATTACTTCGCTGAGATTATTTTCTTCAGTTTTTTCGGAGTTGAAACTAATATCATATCTGGATTAAAGTTCTATTGATAATAAAGGCCAAGCTTCGAAGAGGAATATTTGTCATTGATAGAAGTAGAAGTTCAAAATCCTGATAGAGAAAAAGGTGCCTCTTTGTAAACGTCGAATGTTGTTTAACCAAAGCAAATTTTATTCATGGGAAAAACTAACGAAGTGAGAGGTAGACATTCCCTAAGGTCAGGTAGATAATAGGGATGATCTTCTTTCATTATTTGGATTATCAACTACTCAAGCGTAAACCTAACTACTTAACTAAACTACTCCTACTCCTATTCTAATTTTACACAAAATTCGACTAGGTGAAATGATATTTCCAATGAAGCCACTTTCTCATTTTTAGTCCTATACGTGTGCAGCTTTCCAACGTTGGTGTTGAAAATGGAATTTTCTTTGGGATGTTAGCGTTGGACACGGAATGAGAATGGATAATCTCAGTTGGAATTTTGTCCGAAATTTCTTTCTCGCAAAAGCTTCCTTCCAACTGAGTATCTACTGGATCATAAAAGTAAAGATGAAATTCTGTTGTATCTTGATGATCCTGTAATGAAGGAAGTTCTGTACTTCCTTGACATAGCTTAGCTTTCCGTAATGGAAGCTTGTCTTTTGTGTGCTCCTTGATAAGGTGTTGGTTATATCAAAATAATCTATCCAAAAACTAAAAATTTAAAACGCGATCTGATTTTGTACACGGTGAGTGTAAGTGGGAATAATAATAAATAAAAAAAAATTGTACAGATGAAATTACAGTACAACTGGGATAAGTTTGTAAGATTTTGCTGTTCACAAGAACTGGCCAGGTCATGTGAAACAGAAGATAGACTATTATTATGAATAGGCATGGGGGTATCTTCAAGGTATGAGTCATAGATTGGGAGATCGTTTTGGTCAGCAAGCTTAGGTGCATGATCTTTGACCTCAAAATGAGGATTAAATGGTATGTTTTCCGAATCAAAAGATCTCTCATTTTTAGGGTTTTGATGAGTTACTCGAGATAAATCGATAACATCGTTGTTGACAAAGTAACCATCATGACAGATTTTACCACTTTCCCTAGATTTTTCTTTTTGTTCATATAATTTCAGACAAGGAATTTCAAGTGTTCCTTGCTTGGAAACAATCGAGGGATGTTTTATAGCTATCTCTTTATCTTGAAAATCTAATTATGATTTTTTTGACTTATCCTCTATGTTTTTTGAAATATCTTTAACGTTGAGAGGGGAACATTTATTATCATTGAAAACATCAGGGTAAAGAGAGAAGTGTGATTTTGAAGCAATGTTTTTAAGATTATCATCATAGAAACATATCCGTTCATCAGATTCAATATAGACATCGGGTTTTAGATCATACCTTTGTGTGCTGATACTTCCTGAAAGAAAAATATTTTGATGTTCTGACCTTGGGGTCTGCATCTGTTGGCTTGCGACGCTGTCATCGGACTTCGTATCAACGTCATCTGCTGGTTCCAAGGCAGGTTTTCCTCCATTGTCTTCGCTTTTGTCTTCCTGTATTAGAGTATGGATAACTCCTAGGCTCTGAGGACTTCTTTCATTATGAGCGATTTGCATGTTGAAATTGGAATTCTCGTTCATATTAGAAAGAAAAGAGACAAAACTTGGACTAATTTCTGCCTGATCAGATATAGGAGGCAGGGAAGGTCCAGCATAATCTGGAGATTCTTCATCTATGAGCTCAGTCTCTGTATTGTGTTTTAGACAATCCAAATGAAATCGCATATTAAAATCTCTAATAGATTCATCGTTTTCTCTGAGATGGTCAATTTCATTGTATACCTGGTCATAGTCATAATAATCAAATTCAAGAATAAAAATCTTGGCGAATTGATCCCAGCTGTGGATTGATGCAACTGGGAGGTTTCTGCACCATTTTCTAGCTTCCGCCGTGAGTGTAAGACTAAAAATCCTACATAGAACGCCTTCCTCAATTATTGGAATATCATAACTCGAAACTCTTTGAATAAATTGAAGGGCATGGTTAAAAGCAGAAGAGTTACCCTTACCATTGAATTTTACCTGAGACAAAAGTCTTACCACTTCAAGGGGAGTGTTGTAAGAGGTAGGAACATGGATGCAGCTCCAAATGGGAAGTCTGTGAGTGGCCATCCAGATTCAAATATTATGATTTGAGGATCATTCCAACAGACACAATGTTCAGGTCCTCCTTCTAGCGCCAAATATGTTGAAGCCCCGAAAATCGGGTCTACAACAAGGGGGATACCCACCCGGTCCGGACCTTGGTTGGCAGCTCCTTATCCGTTTGGTATAGCGGGTCCGACTGGGGATAACGGGACCAGTTTCCCGATCGTGGGGGTGTGTGTGTGTATATAGAGTTGAACTGTGCTGATCTGAGAGTATTTTAAAGCTAATCTAAATCGGATTCTTTAACTTTATTCTATGCTACTGTATCTAATGAGGAACAGCAAATCAAATCTATTCTAACCCGGGATTATATGTACTCCATTACGCGATCTAAAAAGATTTCGAATAATAACTGGTAATAAAGATCATTCAACTATCATAAGAAAAGAAACCATTTGAGATGAACTACTTTACATAAGAAGTTAAGCAAAACAGTTGTGAGTAGCATATCGCATAATAAGCCATTCATATGTCACACCTGAACCATATGACTCCATCGTACAAAAGTGCCAAATGATAACCCATATGTTCAAGCAGTAACACATAAACGACTGAAACTGTAAATTACTTAAAGAGTATAAGCAGACATTTGCCAAGAGATAAAAGTACCATTAATGACTAGTTCTACCCATAAGCCTCAAGCAAAACAATCTATTTCTACTTGTTCTAAAAATCTACTAAGAGTACAGAAGTGCAACATCAGTAGCAAATATCGAAAATGCAAGTAAAGATAAATTCTGATCCATCTATTCATCAAAACCTCCTCTGAGGGTGCATAAGTGCATGTTCTGAGGATAAGTTTTTGACAAATATACGGAACCTTCTCTAAATGCATGAGAAGGGTTTAAATACTACTTCCTAAATCTAATAATAGTGCTTTTACAAAATTGTAGGATACGGCTCTCAAACGACCGCCCTTTTTCTAATCTAAACAAAAAGAAACAGCAAACTACTAAAAATAAGTTATCTCTGGATCTGGTCTTTGAAATTGCAGGTGTTCAGCATGGATCTGAGAAGAGTCGGTTGGCCGACTTCTGCGCTGAGCTGGGCTGCGAAAACAGAATCTTTGAGAGCTGGCACCACTTTCTCTACTGAGTTTGTGATGCATTTCACAATCATCCATTGACTGTGTGGCTTAACTAAGTATGCCCAATAGCACTCCCAATTCAACCTGTTCAAAGCTTGTATTGCCTTACCCTTTTCCTGCGCTTTCTCTTTCCATTCTGCCTCTATTTGTGACTTGTTTGGTAAGTATCCCGGGGCGGTTTCTGTGATTAGGTTTGCTCTGTGTAAGTTTTCATTTACACAGTCTATAAGGATACCAGCTTGTGTCGCCGCTGCCTCTGCTGCCTATTCTGCCTATTTGATTTGGTCGTCCCATTTGTTGAAGAGCAATTCTTTATGGCTTTCATCTATTCTAGGTGCATTTGCTCTTTTTGCTTCCTCCCCATTTTTCCAAGCTATATACTCTGTCACTTGTCTGTCGGCTTGGTCGTAGTCACTTCGCAGATCTGTCACTTGACTGGTGAGTTTGTCGCTCAGCTCGCAATAGTGACTCCACTGCGATAATTTCCGTCCCAACTCTTCCTGTTGCTGCAGAAGTTGCTCATTTAAACTAGTAGATTCTGAAACGAATTCGGAAAGCTTGGGCTCGTCTTTATGTATTTCATGCAAATCGTGCAACTGCTTTCCTTTCTCGTCCAGGCTTTTCTGATAGCTTATCTGCATCTGTTGAAAATCTTCTTGTAGTTTCTCGAGTTGTTTGGACGCTTCATTGCTAGCATTGGCCTGTTGCAGTTGTTGTTGCAGTAGTTGTATATGGTTCTCTTGCTCCTTTAATAGTTGTTGTACTTCAGACGCCTTGTCAATAGTCGCGGAAGCGTATGCTCCTGCAATTTGAGACAATTTCGTGAGATTCTCCGTGGGGTTGCTGTTAGGGTCTTTCCACAAGACGTCTAAATGTTCGGCGCTCTGCGACAGCGTATTCTCCAGCTTTCTCTTTTTTCTTTGTCTTCTCACCACTGCTTTATGTTGATGACTATAGAACACGTCCAGTGGGGGAATTTCTTCTATGCTAAGTAGGAGTTCGGGAGACGGAGCGATATGACTGTGTTCTGCTTCTGAGACACTATCGACCACGGTTGAAACCATTTCCTGTGTTACTTGCACATTGCTTACAGGCGTCCTTGGGACCTGCCCTTCCGGGTTGATTAGCTCGTTGAAGTTTTCCCACTCCTTATCGAGCTGTATCGTGACGAGCGATGATGTAATGACGGGAGGAGGGACATTCCTTGATGAGGAAGCAATAGTTTGTGGTTGCGACATGGCACTTGACTAGGCAGTATCTCCGGCCGCTTCTCCTACTTTCCCTTGGTCGCTTGCAGACCTCTTAAAGTGTTCAGGTGTTCTTTGAACAGCGTCAAATCTAGACTTGGAAGAACTGGAGTTTCCGCTGAGGCTGACACTTGGAGTAGGCTCTCTGGTGAGCGGCTGAAGCTTTTCTAGAGGGATGCCGGCTAGTCTTCTTTCTCTGTATGACGAAAATCTTTCGAGATCGTCTAGGGACAACTTCAACTTAGCTTCTCGCAAAACTTCCTGGAATGAGCTTTTATTTTGAAACAAATCATCAAATAAATCTTTCTTTCCTGTGAACACTTTTATTCTGACACTTGTAGTGAAATCATGGGCGACGTTATTTAGGTCAAAAGGTCGGGCGGGGAATTTAAACAATTTTAGGGATGTCACATTGCCTACTTCAGCAAAATCATGCTCCACATCAAATAATGAGAAGGCCCCACAAGCTACAGGAAACTGAGGCCATATGGCCTTCTTCTTGTCTTTTAAATCTTTGGTTAGGCCGCCTTCAGAGCAAGTCTGATAGGCAATTTATCTGGCCAAAATCTTGTCGGGGACATACAGGGGTAGGACATGTGGAGGTACAGTGCTCCCAAACAATCTGATATAAGTGAACCATTCTTCCCCGAACCATCTTGCGACGGGGATGATGTCTATTTGCGCTTCGGGTGAGCACCTTGGGGGTTCTTCACCATATATCATCCTATATAGGGGTAGAATGAGCCCATGGCAAATTTGATAGAGGTGAGGGGTGAACTGTGAATCCCATAGTACTTTGTGGTAAACATGAATAGGTGACGGGTCTTGGGTAGTCCATTTCCAACCCATAGTTGGAAACTTAGATACATAGCAAATAGAATCCATAATGTAAGCAAATAGATAAAATGTAGGGTAGACCCTTTGTGATGAGGATCTCTTATTACGATAATTCATGACAGCAATAAACAAATTATCAGAACATATTTTGGCCCAATCTACGAGATCGGCATTTGTGGCAGCTTCTATGAGTGGCAGCCATTCAGCTGAAAATTTATTTATGTCTGGCATCCCAAACAGCCTGCAGAGCATGGCTGCAGCAAAACAATATGGATATGTGAGAGAACTTGTGCTATACTTACCATTTTTATCCCTTTTCAGCGGCTCCTCTCTCCTGGTCCATTCTTTAGTGGTTTCTGCTAGATTTGGGTTCTCTGCTGCAAATTTCTGGACAAATTGCATGTTATAGGACATCTGAGGTTCCGGAAGATGGTACATAAGCTTTAGGTCTTGTGCTGCAAATGATACTATGAGCCCATGCCCTAGAGCCTTGAATTGTCTGCCTTGTAACTCTGCATTGTCGAGTATCCATTTGATCATATCCGTATATGGCAATATTTTGGGTCTAGCTACTATTCGATGGAGAAACGAACAAGCCAGCTCTTCTAAGGATGCCTCGGAAGAGTTTGGCGATCCTGCAGCGCTATCAGCCTTCAGTACTTTGGGGTTTTCCTCCTCTAGCAGCCTATACATGCCTTCCCAGGTTGAAATTCCTGCGTCTCTATTGCATGCAGTGTCTGTGTATAAGGGCGCCATCTCCTTTGCCTTTTCTTTTGCCTCGGAACCTTAGGCATTAGTCTTCTTTCCCATTTGCTTCTGCGTTCGGCTTTTGAATGTTCTTATCTCCTAGTTCCTGTAGATTACAAGCGAGGGAGAAATGACTGATTGAGAAAGATGATGGGAGGGTTTTAAATGCAGACGATATACTAAATATGCCACCTTACGTGAAAACAATTCTTCAGCAAAGCACGCGTCCTTATTTCATTAAATAACTGACAACTAACCTACTTACTATAATTAAAAGCGCATGATTTGAAGCCAGATTATGGTAAGTGGTCTATCTTTGAACGGCATGCCTGAAGGATTTGCGGTTTAAATGATTTATGATTCGCTTTATGCACTATCGAAGATCGTGCCGTCGCAAGGCGCGCTTATCGCAAATCGCTGGATCGCAGAATGTGTCATCGCGGCGATCGCAATATCGCAGGTCACAACATCGCGGATCGTAGGAGTTTGATGATTTTTAAGTATTTCCATTTCGTTTCTGCAATGTGTGGTCATTGTGATCGGTGTTATCGCAGATCGGGAGTTTGTGAGGTTTTCCATATGGACAGTGCTTCTTGCGACGCGACATTATGCTTAACGTTTGGGGGGGGGCCTTGCGCCTTAATGCAATTTCTCAAAGACCTTCTCCCCATCGTAGACTTAGGTGAAAATATTTGGAAGACTGCTTTTAAGCCTGTGATGGTATCTTTATTTTGAAGAAGGGAAATTTGATTTTTTCTCAAAATTACACTATGGGTCCCCGATTAATTTAGTATCTTGGGTAGATAGCTAAATGAAAAAGGGGGGGTTGTTGCTAGCCACAACAGGAGGGTCGATCGTACCCTTAGCTGTACCACCCGACTACCCTATCGTACGGGCGATTAATCTCTCCGAGTGTTGTTCTCGGTGTACTATAGCCGCAAGAAGGCCGACGGTTTATCTATGGCGAGGTTTTCAGGGAGCCTATGGGGCTTCCGATATACCCAAAGGGTACGTGGAAGACAGTCGATGCGCGGTTCTGTATAATGCGCTACTACTCGAAGGGGTACGCACAGGGGTTACAAGGGAGTCCAACGGACGTGACCACCTCTTGTATTTCCTGCGTGCATGCCGCCCCAAATCTGCAGATTTATGCGCTCAACGACAGATCTCGTGGTTTAAAGACACCGGAACACATCTCGAGCCAAAAAAAAAATTGCTACGAAATGGAGATCCCACCGGCCCTGGAAAGTGCTCTGATACCACTTGTTATGCTCTAACCTGCAAATGATACCCAAATACAGAATATGCGAAGAAAAGAGACCCAGAACACAGAATATGCAAAGAAAAGATACCCAGAACACATAATAGCAATGATTTTATTATTCAGAGAGTAATGTTCACTTGCCTCTTCGAGGGGGCAACCTCCAATAGAGCAGAGCTCGATTACAAAATAAGACACGATACTCCTCGTAGGGAGTTTCTATCCTTTATATATGACTCATACGTGCAATACCATGGGCCAATACCGCGTATTACTAATACCATCTATCTAATACTACGACCCATTTGCAACTAACTATGGTTCCATTATTAATTGCGTATTAACCACTTACAATTATTAATATGGGCTTGATTGACTCTTGACTATGATGTTGTCCCATTACATAAATAAGGGGGTTAGGGTGGGACCCTAACAGTCTACATTAGAAAGGTTATGAGGAGAAATAGAAGAGGCACTAAATTGAAAAGGAGAAGCAATGAAGATTTGCAGTAGACTTAATAGCAAAATTTCATATCAGGTAACCAATGCTTTTGACTTGATATTGTGATTGAGAGATTGTTGTCGCTTTTTATGTTGTAGCTTGATAAAAAAAAGGTTGTAGCCTATTGAGGTAGGAACCTCCTGCATTGTAGCCAACATAAAATTTATGGGATTTGGAGCTTCCTTTGAGGTAGGAGCCTCTTGTATGTTGGAGCCTACAAAAATATGAAGTAATAAGGAGTAGTATCTTGCCTTCACATCACTTTCAAACTAAAATTCATAGTTTTATCCCTTTGGGGTTTCTACTTATATCTGAGGTCTTCATGTGTTGGTTCTTGAATTTTGTGTGAATGTTCTTGAATTCTAGATAAGTATATATGAAAATTTCTCTCTCTGACAGCTGCAAAAGGATTCCAATAATAATAGAGCATATACATAAACTCATAAGAAGAAAATTAAGTCGAGTAAAAAGTAAAATTTTAAATTATTGATTCAACCACCCCCCCCCTCCTCTCAGTGATTTTCAAACATAAATATCAATTGGTATCAGAGCCAAGTTCCTTCAGTAGCAGTCTAACAACCTGGAAGGAGGTCCTAAGTTAGTAAACTAGATATTCAAGAAGGATACTCAACAAATAAAGCTCCTCTAATTATTGGTACAAACTATGCCTTCTTGAAAGTGAGAATGAATACATGTTTGATGTCTCTTGGAGTAGAAGTTTGGGCTACTATGATGGTAGGATATGAAGAACCAAAGGAAACGACTCGTGATAAAAATGCAAAATTGGATTTTTAGTTAATGCAAAAACTATTAATGCACGACTGAGTGGTCTATATGAGTTTGAATTTATTAAAGTAATGCATTCTCAGACAACCAAAGATATCTGGGTTAAATTAGAAAATATTCATGAAGGAGATAAAAAGGTGAAGATCGCCAGATTACGAGTATATAGAACACAGTTTGAGACCTTACAAATGAATGAAGATGAATATATAGCTAAATTATTTTTAAAAGTTGATTAAATCATAAATGACATGATGGTTGTAGGAGAAATAATCAAAGAAATTGTAATACTTTAGAAAATATTGACGTCATTACCTTCTAAATTCAATCCTAAGGTTTTAGCTATATAAGAGACAACACAATTTAAGACTTTGAATAGGGATCAACTCCTTGGTTCTTTGAAAACATATGAGATGAAAATTCCAAAAGGGAAGCTAGTCACTAGAGAGGCATCTTTCAAGGCAGACAAGTTCATAGAAGAAAATGAATGTTCATTCTCAGATTCTGATGATGAAGAAGAAAAATTTGTTAGAAGGTTGAAGAAAGGTATAGATAAGTACAAACGAAAAATTCCATTTAAGTGTTTTAATTGTGGAAGAGTGGGGAATTATGCCTCAAAATGTCCTTATATGAAAGAATAAAATCAGCCTAAAGGGAAAGAAAAGAACAAATCTAATAAAATGTAGAAAGAGAACAAGTTTAACAGAAAAAGCTTCTATGCTCAAGACGATAGCAATGTATCTAGAAGTTCCAATGAATCCTCTAATGAAGATGGAACCAGTGAATTCATGTTGATGGCTTTGGAAGAACTTGACAAATATTGTCAAGAATATGAAGAAGAAGAGGAAGGTGAGATAGATATTGAGGGGGAGTTGATCAATGCCCTGGATGAAATAGAAAGGCTTAAATTAAAGAATAGGAAGAAAAAAGAGATCATATTGAAATATGTAAAATAAGAATCAAATTGATGCAAAACATAAAATAGTAAATCCAGGAGTGTCACATATTGGAAGAAGAGGTGGTAAGTCTGAAGAAGAGGCTAGAGAAGGCACAAACTGAATTAAACATGAATATTCATCAGATAATAGGGTTTGAGAAATAGGATGTGACATTATGATCCAGGTGGATATTGGTGGCCACCCGCTTATTCTACTTGGACCCCCAACACTGTCTCTTTCAATTTTTGATTTTCCTTAATTGTAGCAAAGTTTACTATTTTTGGCAGTTTCTTCGGGTCCTGAATTTCCAGAGTGATATTGAGGCACTAAGTGATGTTTTTAGGGAAAATAGAGAGTCTAGAAAGGTCCCAAACTAGCTTGCTAGCTTTCTTTTTTCCTTCTCTTCTATATCTTCGAAAAAAGGTATTATAATAGCCAAATGAAGATCGTATGCCAAAGTTACGACCCCGGGAAGTTGATGTGCCAATTTACCCAAATGGGGCCCACTGTTTTGTTGCTTCATCTCCTAGGGTTAGGTTTTTGGATGTTTAAGGTTTTTCATTCTTTCTCAATAATAAATAGGCCTTTGAGCCTCATTGTAACATAGTTCAAAGGCATGTAGCCACCAAATATCTTCTCAGAGATAAGCAACCATCACGTGCGCTAGTTCATTTTATTTCTGTATGTAAGCATATTTCAGTTCTTTGATATTAATGAAATGAATTTTTATTTATGCTGCATCTCTGTGTATATGGGTATTTCTTTATTTTGTTGCATTCCTTCATAAGTCTAGATCAGTGGTATCAGAGGGGTCTTCTCTTTCTTTATTTTTCTTTGCATATCCCCATCGAGGTCAAGGTATAAGGAATTAGGGCTCGATCTGGTTGAACCTTTTCAAGACCAACCATGTAAAACCTGACAACCTCCCATGGTAGATGAAAAGAAAGTTGATGGGGCAGGAGATCCTTTTAAAATACTACTCAAGGAAGCCCTCGAGCGACAGAGGGATGCAATGATGGATAACTTTCGCCAAGTCCTTCGACGAATACCCACAGTTGATGCATCTTCATCAAGCAGCCACTCTGTAGGTGCCACTCCTTTTAAGGTACAAGTTAACTTTGATATTCCCATATTTGAGGGCCATATAGATGTAGACGTTGTAGGTAAATGGTCAAATATGTTCAAAGGGTATTTTTCAATTCATGAATTTTCCAATTGGGAAATAAATACTTTTACACTTCTCAAAGTTGCCCCACATGTGAAGGAATGGTGGGAAACTTAATATGAACAAAAGGAGAATAGGGAATCCTGACTGTTTTCAGCCACACCCACTTGAAATTTGTTTTGATACACCATCAAGGAACAATATTACCGTGTTGGGAGATGTGAAGATAAATACATAAAGTGGACCACACTACAACATGGAATGGACCAAAATGTGTCAGAGTTTACAAATTTTTTCCACACCCTATGCACAAAGCTGGGTATCAAGGATTATGAGCAGCATTTGTGATGATGAGCCTCATCATTGGGTAATTATATGGGCCTTAATTATCCTTAATTCACCTACTAGCTTAGTCAAACCAACTATTCTCACAACTTATTATATACTTTTGATTATATTTTGTTTATGAGATGAGTTAGAGTTGGATATTTTGCTTTGTGGCCTAATGTGCATGTAATGTAGGAATAAAGGATAAAAGCAAGGAACTGTGGCAAAGGCCTTGGTAAAAACTCAAATGGGACAAGGGAGAGGAATTATAGGAGGCAAATCCTCGTCATTTACTACCCCTCCATTTGAATATTCCTCCATCATCTTGGAGCACAAACAACCAAATCACGAGGACTAGAAGACAACCGAGAAAGTGAAAGTGACAAAAACCAGTTTATCTTGAGTTGGGAGCCAAGCCTCCATAATTGGAAGGAAGTCATTAGAGACTTCAGATGTATAAGTAGAGAGGTTTAGGACCTCAATATGATTCGTATTTTTATTGTAAAACTCTACTTTATTTCTGAGCTGCAAGACTTGTGACAATTTGTTATGTAATCCATGGTTTTGATAATAAGAATGAGTTTCGTTTTGAGCCAGCACTAAGATAACTCAGAGTGCTGAAGCTCTTGGGTTAGGGCCCAACCCGATTAGCCAAAGCTCCTCTTTATTGTACATGTATGCTAGCATAAATTCCTGGTTTTCTGTTCATTTTCTTAAGTACCCGCATTTCCATTACAACAATATAGCGTAGATGATTCGTGGTTTTTCTGTTCATTTTGTTAAGTAGCTGCATTTTCATTACAGAAGTATAGCATAGAGTTATGATTTTTCTATTCATTTTCTTCAGTAGTTGCATTTCCAATACGGTAGTGTAGAGTAGACCGATTGTGCTTGAGTTTACTTCCATTTCTCCTTCTTTCAACTAGCAAGTTAGCTAGGAGAAAAAGATCACCATAAGGTTGTCCACAAGTGTCTCAACCTCACCTCCTCCCTCTGGGACCATGAATTTAGGAAGAGACCCTTCAGCAACCCCAAAAACACAAGTTTCTAGTTCTCGCATGAGATTTGGAGTTTGTTATTTGATGCATTTTCTTGTTTCATTCCATTGTCATCATTTTCCCTCACTCTCGGTCCACCCTCACCCTCACTTGTTTTTCTGTCGTTTTCATCAAAGCCTCCTTGAGCATGTTCTTCATGCATAATTTCCTTACTATCTAATCCACAACAAACCCAACCAATCACCATCTGATTCATTAGTTTACCCAACGACCATCACGTGTGAAGTCTTCCACCTACTTTATGTGCTCCAATCTCCAACGTCAATCTGTCTCTTGATCCAATGGCTATCGCGTCACCTGCTCGCCAACTAGCTTGGCCACTCTCCAATATTCATCTGCCTCACCTGATCTGACAGATATCACGCAATCTCATGTGGATTCTTGCACGACCATTATCCACCTGAGAGCATGCAAGAAAAGTGGTTTTCCCATGCTACGTGTCACCCAGTTAGGTTAATCGTGTGAAATTTCGAAATACAACTTACAACTTTGAGGGCATGCGAGAAACTACTTACCGCCTCTGAAAAACCGCTCCATCATTTCTGCACATTTCTTTCGTGATAATATCTACGCCATCCATTCTCCATTAATCCTATCCGTCCATCTATTAACTTAGTTCCCTATGATAAGATCTTCATCATTCATCTACCGATTAATCCTATTCGTCCATCCATTCACTTAGTTCCCCGTGATAATATCTTTATCATTCATCTTGTTCCTTAACCCTATTCATTCACCTATTCAATAAATCGTCCATGATAAGATCTTCATCGTCCATCTTCTGTTCGTTGATTGATCCAATGGTCCTTATGCACTACTGCGCCCTTACATCCTCCTTTCTCCAATTTTGATCTCCAACTGCTCTTCCGCTTGAACATAGATTTAGTTTAGTTTCTTTGATTGCACCTTAGTATAGCTTGATGCTCTTTGCTTCTGTAACTTAGATAGCAGCATTATGTTAGCGATTGATTTAGCAATTCTGATTAGCATAGCTGTTTAATTGGTTAATTAGTTTATGGTGTAAGTTAGCATTATAAGTTGTTTTTTTCATTACTGTAGTAGAGTAGCTCTCTCTTAGAAAATATTTGCTCTTCTTCCATCAAAGAATCAAGCTTCTTCTGAATGTATAGAAGTCTGGCTTGGAACCCTTGGTGTCTCTTGCTAGATGAACAGTGACAGCAGGCAGGACCTTCAATTTTACTTGTGAATACAACACTGTTGCACAAAAATTGTCACCTTGACATTCTTCAATTTGTGTGAGTCTATCACCACTCATACTTTCCTCCTTTGCAAGTCTTAAACCTCAGCTCTTCATATCAAGCCTTGAAAATAAGAGAAAGCCCTTAAAAGTCTCTAAAACTCTCGTTTTGCACTTTCTCTTAGCATTACCTGAGGTCCCGCACCTAATGGTCATGTCCCCTACACACCTGACCGCTCTGTCTCTATGTTATGGGTGCGGACCCCTATAAAAGTTAAAAAGGCACAAGTATATTTTTAAAATCTCACTTTGAGTCATTTCTGGAAGCTTCTAGAAGGAATCTTGAGGTGGCAAGTTCACTCCTTTAAGGTTCATGCATCCCATACCTTAAGGAGCTAACCCCTTGATGTGAGGAGCTTATCCCTTTGAAGGAGGACTCTATCCCTTCATAGGTGGACCTCTGTAACCTCCTTCCTTTGCACTATAAAATGAAGCATTGGGTTGGTTACTGAGGAGGTGGAAAAGCTAAATATTTCTGAGGATAAATGTTGTTGTAACTTAGTCTTCCTAATTGAGCTTTTGTGAGGAAATATTACATACCTCTTGATCTCATTTGGAAGAGTGTGAGGCTTATCAAAGTAGAGGAGATTCCTATTTTGGACCCTGGGAAGAGCTTGTACAACATCAAGGCACCAAAGGTTGTAAAGTTCTTCTATTTCAAAATTAATACAATCAAGTTTATTTTTCTCAATAAGATGTGTTTTATGGTTTATTTTATGGATTCCTTGATCACCATAATGAACATGATTTATTATATTAGCTATGTAGGTGTTGTTTTATGTGTGCTTGTTTGTGATTGTAGGTTCTCTAAAGGAAACTCTTTCGGACAGTCGAAGCATGGCTGCCACAAACTAGCGTTGGACTTAAGGTAGGGTCTGAACACTTCTATAGTTTTTATTAATGAATCACAATATGTTTAGAGAAAGGTAGATTTGCTTTCCTTTCTTGTTGCTAAATATTTGTTGATACTAGGGAGATCAACCTTGTCCGCAAGATCGATTAATCTGGCCAACAAATTGGCGACTCCGCTGGGGAACTGAATTTGGTTTTTTGGTTTTCCTTTGTATTTGACTTGAGAAACTTGTTCTTGTTTCTAGTTCTTGCTTGATGTGCATGGGATTGGGTAGTTTTTAGGATCTGGATTCCTTTTATTTTTTTTGAAGTTTACAGGGAACCGCATTTTCTTGTTACAGATAGTGCGGACCTCTTTACACTTTTCGTTTAGTACACAGAGAGGTACCACATCTAGTTCTACTAGAAGCCTGCGGACCCTGTCAAAATTTTTGAAAAACCTAAAATGTTTTCTTCCAGTTAAGTTTAGTTTTTATTTACGACTTTTAGTGTCTACCCAGATCTGCATGTGTTTTTTCAAAAATCTCTTGTGAATAAGTTCCACTGGCATTTTGTTTTAGGTGATTTTCTAGAAGTTTTGCATGCCTGGATTGATTTTTGCTTGGTCTTTGTAGTGACTCAGAGATTAGAAGCCTAAGAAACCTTAGATCACCCTGGTCTCTTTTGTCTTCTTGATGAGTTTGATTGGTTTGTGAAATTTTCCTTGGTGAGAAACATATTTCATTTTCTCTTTGCAAATCTTTGAACGAATTTGCTTGTAAGTTTTGAATTTCATTTTTATAAGAGAAAACACATTTGGATGTTTTTTGATTGATTTGTTATTCTGAATGAATTAATCCTTAGTTTACTGAATAACTAAGTAAAATGTCCTCAAAAATATTGGAAGCTTTTGTTTCGATTAAGTTTTTAGAAGTTTTTAGATCTCAAGATTAGTTTTTCATAGTTTTGAGTGTTTTCTAGAAATTGTAGAATCTCTTTTGAAAGAATTTTTTTCTGTAGTTTTGAGTGTTGAAAAAGAAAAGGGATTTTTTGTCAGCATAATTAGTAGTCTCATTTTGAGTTTATTGAAAAAGACAAAAAATATTTTCTTTTCATTTACATGTTGAAGGAAAGATTTGTTTTTCAAAGAACTGCATTCTCAACTCTTTCTTTTAGCTAGAAATTCATTGAAGGAAAAACAAATTGTTTATCATTTTAGGTGAATTTTTAGTGTTTTTGGAGTCGAGTCTTCACACCATCAAAGTTTCATCTCCATACCTATTGACTTAAGAAAGAAGCCATAAAAGTAACACTTAATTAAAATTGATTTAGCAATCTTTTTATTTCTAGGGCTCTTATCACAAATATAGCTTAGTCTAGTATCTTGGAGTAGGGAGTAATTAACTCTCCAAGATAGTTAAAACAAACAAGTAGCTATATCTTGTGGTAGGAAATAAATCCAATTGTAATTGATATAATCTGGGAAGCTCCTTTTAAAGGAGTGAATCATGAGATCATGTTTGAAGCTTTGAGAAAATCAAGTATGTCTCATTGGGAAAGATAGAAGATTTGCACGTATTATAAACGATAAACCTCGGATTAATCATTGTCGAGGAGCCTGGGGTCACTTGATGGTAAAACTTGGATTGGTCATGTCAATGAGCCTTCAAGGGGATTGAGCTTTGTTACTTTTCCCTTGCATGTAGATCGGATCGTAGACTATTCCCCCAGTTGTATTTGTTACTATTGGTAACCTTAGTGTCCATAAACTTAAGATTCTTTCCTAAGGTGATGGTGAAGGACGGGTCTCACTGTACCTAGAGAAAATGTCGACTAGACTCACTTGGACTCTTTGGGGGGTTCTCTTCACTCAAGACGATTTTGTGAAGAAACTTGTGCCAGTCTGTTTCATTAACTAGGTTGTCGGGGTAACTCTTCCAACCACCATTTCTGTATTGAATTCTACGACATTGGATTTCATCACCAACTAGTGTTTTTGGTACGGAAAGTTACTGTTTGTGTGTGGTTAAAACTCTTATATTTTTTAGGCATGTGATTCAATTGTTTGGTTCTTTAGAGACTCTAGGTGATTTTATTGATATTTTCTTTGTTTGCGTGTGAAGTAATCAAATATTTAATCGTGGCTGAATTACTGAGACAATCCCGTAGAATTCGGGGGCAACCTCCCAAGTATACACCAAGCCAGCTTGAAGGGCTACGAGCTATTGTATCACCTAGTGACAGTAGAGTAGGGTCACCGAAAGCTGAAGAGTCATCTTTAATTTTTCATCCTGATTATCAAGTTCAAGCAACAGAGTATATTTCTGAACCAATTTCATTTTCCGAAGTTACGAGTAGTATTTCTCCTACTAGTGAATTAATTGAAGAACCTGAAATTTCTGAGCCTGAAACTGAACCTGGTGCTACTCCATCTTTAGGATTTTCTTCTCCAACTTCTAGTGGTCCTGGTTCACCCAGGGTAGGAAGTATCATTACCCAAAATCTTCCTTCTGAACTCATTTCTATTGAAGAACTTGTTAGTCTGGACGAAGATACAACTCTCCTTGAAAATCAACCAACTTTAGAACTTAGGGAGCATGAATCAATTTTCTACAGTCCTTTTAGGAGTGATGCTTAGTACATATCATTGACAAACTTTTTAGAAAACCCGGGTCTTAGTTTTTCACCACCTCGAATTCTTTTTCATCCTATGCCCAGAGGTTATTATCCTCCTTTGAACATGTCGAAATAGTCATCCATGTTTTCCCAAACACCGGAAACATTTTTATATGGGAGTCCTTCTGTTCCTTCTGGGTATCAGTCACTTACTGCTACTTTTTCAGGAGCATATCCTCAACCAATTAAACATGAGATATCAGCTGGTAATATTGGAACTCAACCGTTGAGCATAGAAGAAACTCTTATGATGTCTAGTACTATTCCAAATCCGCAACCTCAAGGTAGTCAGTTACCGCCTGGAGGGCAACCTCAAGGTAGTTAGTTACCACCTGGAGGGAAACCTCAAGGTAGCCAGTTACCGCCTGGGGGGAAACCTCAAGGTACTCAATTAACACCTGGGAGGCAACCTCAAAGTAGTCACTTACTGCCTATGGGGCAACCTCAAAGACAATACATACCTTTGGGATAGTACATACCTCAAGGTCAACGCCGGACTCAGTACATACCTCAAGGTCAACCCCAGTATCAATATATACCTCAAGGTCAACCTCAGTTTTAGTATGTGCCTTAAGATTATCAACCTCAAGGTCAGTACCCAACTCAAGGTTTCCAATTGTCTTCTGGTCAACCATTTGTACAAGAAGCTGGAAATGTACCTCTCAATTATCAGCCCTACGCTCAACCCGGTTGTGGTCCTCAATATGCTCAACTTTTTATGGGTCTATACCTCGGAATGAACATGGTGTGGGATCCATCTCACACTCAATAAATTTTTCAACCTAATGTGTAGTTATCAAGTCAACCTGGACATCCTTTGATTTCTGGTCCAACCCAGCAACCTGTCCAACCTACTGTTCAAACTTCTGCACCTGGTGTAGTTCATCAACATCGGTCTAGTTCACCTCGAACTCCGCCTCAAACTGTTGCTGCAACTACGAAAGCTTCTGTTCAATCTACCCCACCTACTTCTGGAGTATCGACAGCTCTGGTTTCTACTGTCCCTGCATCAACTCCTCAAGTCTCTTTACCACAGTCAGGACCTATAGTTTAGAGTTCGGTTCAGATGCATGTAGGACAACCTGGTCCAAGTATGGTTGTCGTAAGTCAATGGCAATTCATCTATCAATTGTACCAGGGACAGTACCATTTCGGTCTTGCTATACAAAACCCAGTTTATTAGTATCAACTGTACCCTGGATATACTTATCAGCAACCTAAACAACCCCAATTTGGTCCAGTTAATCCTAGCTTTCCAAGAGGATATAATATTCCTAATGCAAATCCAATTCTAGGTTATCCTGGATATCCTCCTCCTGGGGCTAATCTGGTGACCTAGGGTTTTCATGACCCTAACCATCAATTACCTTTTATTGCAACTTTGGATTTACCTGATTTGTTGTGCCTTACGAACGATCCAATTTACTATCTTTCGTATTGGCTGCCAATGCCTAATAAGTTGCCCAGTGATATCCCGAAGTTTGAGCGTAAGTCAGGAGAAGATCTGTCAAATCATGTGATGACTTATCACCTATGGTGTGCATCTAATTCCATTATCGATGATTCAATTCGTTTATGTCTTTTCCAACGCACTCTGATTGGTCTTACTGCGAAGTGGTACATTGAGTTACCACGAATATCTTTTTATAATTTTAGTCAGTTAGCCACTTCATTCTTAACTCATTTTCAGTTGCCTGTCAAATATGACAATGGCATAGAATTATTAACTTCATTAAAACAATCAACGTCCACATATATTTCAGATCATATTCATGAATGACGACGTAGATGACGTTTAGTGAAAGTTTTTATTCCGGATTGAATTTTAGCAGAATGGTTTGTTAAATCATTATTACCTAAAATCATTGAAGATGTAGCTAAGGCAGGAGTTGTTACTGAAGAGCAATTAATTGCTCAGGCTCAGTACCTTGACCTCGTTTATACGTAGTTAGGTACTTTACATGAAAAAATCCGCGACCTTCCAAAACACAATCAAATAACTGTAGCTCCTTCAGGGTCTCATGCCGCTGATGGTATGGTTGGTTCAGTTAGTACCAAAAGCAAGAAGAAATCTTCAAATAATTCTTCTCCTATTATAACTTTACCAGATTCCCCGACAGGTGAAATTCCTGCCGATATCCATGTCGTAGAATCATCTATGGCCAAATCAAAATGCGGCGGTAAAAATAAGGGGAAGAAGAAAAATAAACAAAACTCAAAAGAGAAATCAAATAAAAATGAATCTACTGACGAGAAACATAAACCTCACTATCCTTGTCTCATTTGTGATGAGGAGCATTTCACAAGAGACTGCCCACATCAAGCTGAGGTTTCGAAATCGTCAAAAGTTCTCAAACGCCTACTGTCTTGAAGGATCCTTTTCCTAGTGAAGATAGTAAGCTGATTAGTTCTTCCTCAAATTCCTCAGAAGAACCCATTATGATGATGTCCCATGTTAGGATTATGACGCAATCACAAGATTATGGTAGTAAAAATCCTGTTGCTGGTAAGGAAACAGAATCTTCTAATTGAAACCCATCAACTTCAACTCCATCTGGTTCTGATCCGCTACAGATCGAGAAACCTAACCCAAACTTAGTAATCAAATCACCTGCTAAAGGTATACTTCAGAAGTCAGCTTTCAATCCACATGCGAGAGCTGCTCAGAATTATAACATTGTTGAAGACTTAGCTATTTCCCCTTCAGTAATGTTGGCTTTAGAGGTGCTGCAATCATGCCCAGCACAGCGTAAATTACTATTGTCTGCTATAGGAACTGTTGATATTCAGGATTCGAACCTTATAATATTCAATTTAGAGAATAATACACCTCGCCTACCTCATCAATTTGCTTTCTAGATTCTAGTGTTAGTAAAAAACAGACCTTGCTTTAGGACTGTAATTGATGAGGGAGATTCTACGTGTATTATGTCGATCCAGTATTGGAGATTGCTTGGTTCTCTGACACTCAATCAGTCCCCGACGATTCTAAAGACTTTTGATGGCCGAGGGTTTTATCCTTTTGGAATTTCACAGGATTTACCTATAAGGGTTGAAGGTAAAACTGTAAATCTAGATGCGGAAGTGGTTGATGCCCCTCTAGATTACAACCTTCTCTTGGGTCGCAGTTGGTCTTACGCTATGACTGCTATTGTTTCATTGGCCTTTCAGATTATCAAGTTTCCTCATAATAGAAATATCGTTACGATAGATCAATTGAATTATTTTTCGTTTGACCCATCCTCTTCTTATAGTATTCAACATGTCGGTGAAACAACTATCCCTTACAAGGATATTGGGGTAGGTTTGATTAAAGATTCTGGTTTACTAGGAACTTTTTCATTCCCTCCTCCTAATGTATCACCTTATTTTGCAAATATTCATATGATTTCATCAAACATTATTGCTTTTGATGATCCTTGGATTTTACCTTCCGATTCTGAGGTGGATTCATTTGGCAACGCCATGCCTTTGAGTCCATTTGAAATTGCATATCAGGTTGTACTGTCGTTTTCTGACTCTTGTTCAACCAAAATCGATCCAATGAATGTGGTCCATCGAGAATCACTTTCAATATCAAACTCAGCTTCAACAACATTTTCTTATCCTGTTCATACTGATGAGTAGATTCAGAACTTTTGTCTATTGATGATTTACCATGGGAAGATCTTCATCATCGATATTCATTTTTATGTGAGCTTGATCATTTTGAAAATGATTTTTCATCCATTTTTACTACTGATTATGTTAAAGAACCACAAAATCCATTGCAACATCTTGATTCTGAGTTAAATTTGGGAAATATTTCTCGAACAGTTCCTATTAACATTTCAGTTAAAACTGGAATTATTGAAAACATTCATATAGGTGCTTCCTGTACGGACGATGAAATCCAAAATTATAAAGCCCTATTTCAATAATTCTGTGACGTGTTTGCCTGGTCATATGAAGAAATGCCAGGAATCGATCCATCAATTTTTGTCCATGAAATTAAAACTTACCCAGATGCTAAACTTGTCCGACAACGTTTGCGTCAGATACATCTGCGAAAAGCTGCTGCTATTAAAGCTGAAGTTGAGAAATTACTTCAAGTAGGTTTCATTTATCCAATTCCCTTAACGGATTTGGTATCAAATATTGTTCCTGTTAACAAATAGCAAGGAAGGATAAGAATATGTATCGATTATAGGGATATTAATCAGGCTTGCCCTAAAGACAATTATCCAACCCCTATATCGATCAAATAATTGATGATTGTGCTGGCAGTGAAATGTTCCACTTTATGGATGGTTTTTCTGGTTACAATAAAACCAACATACTCCTTGATGATAAACCTAAAATGGCTTTCATTTGTCCATGGGGGACATTTGCTTATTGCAAATTACTTTTGGATTGAAGAACACCGGAGCAACTTTTCAAAGGGCTATGTCTTATGCATTTCATGACATCAAGCACATTTTGGAGCATTATCTCGATGATTTACCTACCCATTCAGTACGTAGAGCCGATCATCTCACTCATTTACGAGCAATCTTTATGAGATGTAGGCATTATTGAATTAGGCTGAATCCACACAAATGTGTTTTCTATATAGAAACGGGTCGTTTACTGGATTTGTTGTTTCGAAAGTCGCCCTTCCTGTCGATCCCTCGAAGGTTGAAGCTATTGTCAAATTACCTCCTCTTTCGGCTCTTCACCAACTCCAAAGTTTGCAAGGAAAAACAAACTTTTTACGTCGTTTCATTCCTAACTACACCGAGATAATGAAAGGTTTTACCAGGTTGGTGAAACAGACTACCCCATTCTTTTGGGATGAGTTAGCTGATAAATCTTTTGACGCACTTAAACACGTGTTAACCCATGCACCATTATTGCATCCTCCCAACTACAACTAGGATTACTTCTTGTACCTCACCACTTCTCATTCCACCATTGGGATGGTATTAGTTCAGGAAGATGAATTCAACATTGAGTATGTGATTTACTATCTGAGTCGAACTCTAAATCCGATTGAGCTTAAATATTTGCATGTGGAGAAATTGGCCTTGGCAACTGTTCAAGCTATCCAAATATTTCATCACTACATCTTATTACGCAAAACCACGGTAATTTCTAACTGTAACCCTATGATGTATATTTTGACCAAACAATTTCTAGGGGGCAAGTATTCCAAATGGATAGTTATCCTGTAGGAAATTGACTTGGAATTTGAAAAATCCAAGGTAAATAAATATTTGGTTTTTGTGGAACTGATGTGTGATTTCCCACATATTAACACTGAAACTGTGGCAGAAGAACCCATTGCAGATGAATCCTTGTTTCTGATCAGTACTCTTCGTCCATGGTATGGAGATATAATTGTTTATCTCCAAACCCAATCTTTTCGGCCTGAAATCTCACGATCTCAGCGAAGGAAAATATGTTTCCAATCCCAACAATACAATATTATTGGAGATACACTCTATAGTCATGGGGCAGATTCTGTTTTCTGACATTGTCTAACTCATGAAGAAGTTAAAAAGGTTCTAAATGACTCTCACTCTAGAGAATGTGGTGGTCTTATGTGTGGGTATGCCACAACCCAAAATATATTGCGCACTGGTTATTTTTGGCCATACTTATTTAAAGATTTCATCTATGCAATCCGGAAATGCCACAATTGTCAAATTTTTGATCGTAAGATGCATGCTCCACCTGCTCCTCTCAACCCTATAATTGTCGTTGGTCCTTTCACAAAGTGGGGTATCGACTTTATTACATGTAACCCTCACTCAGCTGGGGGGCATGCATATATCTTCCTTGCCATAGATTATTTTACTAAGTGGGCCGAGGCGATGCCTACATTTTTGGCAGACAACAAAACGACTGCAATTTTCATTTTCAATCATATAATTGCTAATTTCAGTGTTCCTCAAGTGATTATTACTGATCATGGAAGTCATTTTCGAAACATCATGATGACTGAACTGACATATCAGCTTGGCCTATGTCACGATAGTTCTACTCCATATTTCCCATAGGCTAATGGTCTGGTTGAAGCTATCAATAAAGTTCTAGTCACTATGATCTAACGAATCATTGGTATTCATAGGTCGAATTGGCATAACATGTTATTTTTAGCACTTTGGGCATATCGAACCTCAGTAAAAACATCAACTAGTTTCACTCCTTTTCAATTGGTTTACAGTTTGGAAGCAATGTTACCCATTGAATGCAAAATTTCATCATTACAAATAGCCATAGAATTACTCCTAGCCACTTCCGAAGAGGAGAAACGTTTGTTGTACTTAACTCAGCTAGATGAGAATTAATGCAATGTTGCATTAGCAATCGAAACTCATGCCAAACGAATAAAAGCTCAGTACGATCGAAATGTTACACCTCGTAATTTTTCGGAAGGAAACCTAGTCTTACTATACGATCAAGCAAAATATAAGCTAGGGGCTGGAAAATTTGTACCTATGTGGCATGGTCCTTATGTTGTTAAGGGAACACTGGCAAAAGGGGCCTATGAATTGTTAGATTTTGACGGTGTCTCTTTGGGTAAACCCAGAAATGGTATTTATCTGAAGAGATATTATGCTTAAATCTGGGTGTGAAGATTTTTATTAGATTAGTTTCTTTCTAGTTGGTGTGTTTAGATTAGAAATGTGTGCCTAGTTTAGAGAGTGTTTTTTATCATTATTCCTGCTTATCTTGATTTTACTCTTGATAATGCAGATGTCAACGTCTCTTCAAACATACATTGGTTTTGCTGATGGTGCTTGTCGTAATACACGGAACAATTCTTCCGTAGCTTGGGTTATCTATTCACCCTTTGATGAGCTAGTATCTATGCATGGGGTAAGCCTCGGTCAAACAACGAACAACATTGCAGAGTATAGTGCAGTGATTGAATTATTATTTGAATCCATTTCATTTGGGATTCAGAGTTTGATTGTTAGGTTAGATTCTGAACTCATTGTATTACAGCTTAACAGGGTTTATTCCATTAGAAATCCAGTGTTATTAAGATTATTTTTGAGAGTTCGTTTCTTGGAACGTGAATTTGACTACATTGAATATCAGCATATTCTGAGATATTTAAATACATTAGCAGATGCAGTTGCTTCTCGAATGTTAATAGACATTTGCAATAATAAAAAAAGTAAATTCAAAACATTCCATAACATGTTATACAAGATAGCCGGTACTAGTGATATATCATAGCATAGAAGTGTGTCAAATATACATCGTATTTGATCATAGGTTGAAAAACAAATTATGATCAGAAAAAATGATAATACAAAAAGATATAAAATGTCATGTGAGTCTACAAAAGAAATCATCCTATCATTGGTGATGATCACGATAAGAAACCACTGCTTGGGCCACCCTACAAAGGAACCTCCTAAAAGGTCCTAGGACCCTAATCACGTAACACTGTAACCTAAGTGGAATATCATCTATGCTAGTCTCTGGAATATCCGTTGTCAAATGCTTTAGATGATTCTCCAATTTGGTCAGGGTCTCGATAGATGGGTTTTGTGGGGCTGGTATTGCTGCAGCTGGGTGTCTCCTCTCCTAAGGCTGGAGAGCGGCTGGCTGCCGTGGACCCACATCTACACTTAAAACTTTTTATTGTCAGTTTTCAACTATTTAAAAAACAAAAAAAAAAAATAGTTAAAAATTTAGAAAGTGTTGAAAATGATTTTACTTGAATCATCCCATTGCTCTCCTGGTGGAAGAGCCATGTCTGGATCACCACGATAATCCATCCCAACATATGGAAAATCCTGAATCACAAAAAGTTGGTTTCTCAACCAATGAAAATACTCAGGTGGAAATTGGACAACCTCTGAAGCCTCCTCAAGATGACGGACCATCACTGCAACCGAACGCATAATCCTAGGCTCTCGAGGAAGTCCAACCTCAATGGAAAGCTACTATGGGACCAACATAGGGACCCTCTCTAGACCAAAGCTCACAACTAAGAAACCATATCCAAATTTTTTTAGTTGTCCATTCTTTGCTCTAGTGAGTTGGCCTTTTACATTCGCCAACACAGCCTCGCACCAATTGAAGATGGTGCCTCGATAACGGTCTACTACCATTCGCATTTTGGATCCAGTAGCTACATGCAATTTTGCGCTCTCGTATAGTCTAGTGACAGTGAATGCGATAACCTTAAGTTCAGAACGGGAGATAGTTTTAATATCTATCCATTTGTCCTCTGTTTGGTCATTTTAAAACTCTAATCAGAGACTAGCGACAGACTGGCCACCTAGCCTAGTCTCAAAAAGAGATAATCGTTCACCTCACTTGGGTAAACCAGTCAAGAAATATATGTCCTCTAGCTCGATTTTGAGTCGGTGGCCACCAATCATGAAACACTGGTCCTGTGTGCTCCACCTGTCTACCAGCCATTGCAGGAAGTCTACTTGGGCCCTCATGCCGGGTATGGCCTATAATTTAAATAGTTTGCATGCTTTTAATGCCTGTACTATAGGTGGATGAATTAATGCAGCAAGATCCACATCTTCGTGCTCGCTTTCCCGCCAAATGAGCATTTTGTATGTCCTACATTGCAAAAAAGGCGTATTAGAACAATTTAGTTCAAAACAATTTGGGCGGAAATGGAAAAAATTGAATTTTTAAAACCTATTTCATGGGGTCTGCACCTACTAGCCAGGGACAGTGTGTAGGTCCACACTCGTCCTTAGCAACAGGTGCGGAATCCCAACTTTTTCCTTTGTACAAAAAAGTCGGGGTCCGCAGGGGCCGCAAGTTGCACCTGCGAACCCCCGCGAGCGGATTTTTAAATAAAAATTTCCTTAATAAATCAATTTTAAAGCCCTAAAACAAAATTTGAATGATTGAAATGCAATATATGGATGATGTGGATTACCTGGAGCTGACGGTTTTCGATTCCAACAATCGGATTTTCTGCAATCTTCACAGGAAGTTTCTTATCTGAAAGCTCTCACTTCTCACTCTAAAAGCTCTCACTTCTCACTCTGAAGTCAAATGGTAAAAATGAATTTACAAAAGCCCTTTTTATAATATTTTTTGAATAAATGAATTTCTAATTTATTTATTTTTCACTTTAAAAAGGTAACATTTTGATGCATTTTTATTTATTTTAAATAAGTATGAGTAATGTTTTGAGTTTTTGTGCAGAATATTGGATTTTTAGGGAGAATTGATCATTTTCAACAAAGAGTGTACTTTTTCACTTTTTCATACTCTTCCAAAATTTACGAAAAAGTGAAACATTGGAATCCTCTTTAATCTCTTTTCTGACTCGTAAAATATGAAAAGATTGCCGAGTTTTTCCTTCTTAAACTCGTTAAAATGGAATTAAAAGGATGGTCCACTTACAACTCTTTTCTAGCCGTATAAACATGAAACGATCGTTGGACTTTTGTTGTTTCAAGTTCGATATTGGTTATAAAACGACGTGTCTTCGATCATTTTTTTACTTTTTTAGATCGAGGTAACTAATTATGAAAAGTACTCCTTGATCGTAATGGTCAAGTGGTTCTCTCAAGTATTATTTTATACGTTTTCGGGCTTAGGGGACACAAATTTACGAAAAAGGACACCCATGGAGTTTTCTTAAGTTTTTCTTCTGACTCCATAAAATTGAAAAACACCGAGTTTTTCCTATATTGGACTCGTTAAAATTCAACAGTAAAGGACCTGTTCAATTTTAAATAGGAATGAACCACTCCTTCTTAGGGTTCAAATTTTAAACTAAGTTGGACTCATCTGAAGGATGAGCTTATAATCAAGCAAATGTTATCCTCCTCAAGCTTATCAAAATAAAGAGGTACTTGCCAGAAATGGTGGGGGAAAAGAGAGAAAAATGAACCTGTTTGCTATACTTTGTGTTTTAGAAAAACAATTAACCACTCTTGAACACGACACTTTTTGTTCACCCGGGTTGGGAAATCCTTTGCCTAACAGTTAATCAAACCATATTGAAAGTTTTCAACTAGTTTCTGGGTATTAGCTTTGGGTAAATTGTCATCAAACCATCTGCAATGTCGTTATGTGTTCAAGAGGTTAGTTCAAATAAACCATTCATTTGCAAAATATCTGTCATCCATTTTGACCATCCCTGAGTTACTTCTTGCCAAATATATTTCTTCAAAACTTGATCTATGATTTCGTGTTGTGCGCTTGCCTACGATAGATCGATTTTTATCGACTTCAACTCATTATCAAGAAAGATGATCTAGAAATTGTCAGTACCTTGGAATCTGCATGCCTTAATGGCAGGTTTCTCGCCTTCGACGACAGGTTGCATCATTGACCTTCGATCAAATGATTCTATGACATGTTCGACATCAGCTCATCTATTCACATTTCATGGATTGTACTGAGTAGTTCGAGAGCCATTGACATTACTAGTGGTTTCTCTCACACTTGTTAACAATTCACATCATTGACTGGTAATCAAGTGGTTTCTACCATGTTCGACCTCGACACATTCATTCACATGGATAGAATCGTACTAGTTCGGGAAGTAGAAATCAAGACCTTGGATCTAGTTTCCACCATCCAGGCTTCGAGGAATTTTGTTATTCATTATAAAGTGGACTATTTATAAACAGATGGCTACGCCCATACTGTGTCTATGTATGTCTATACTTGTGATGTATTACAATTCATTCCTATATTAGAGCAGTTTAGTTAGTTCTCTAGTTATTTTTAATCTGAGTATGGGAATGCCTACCTCAGCGATGATATGCTCACATATATATATTTTGTATTGAATGTTTTTACAGGTTCTGACTGGGGGTGTCCACAGGATGATCCTTGAAGTGATAAAGTACTTCACTCTTCTTAGATGACAAATGCTATCCTCATCTATTACAGACTTCGCACTTTAGGGGGCAATCTGTTGCACAAAAATTGTCACCTTGACATTCTTCAATTTGTGTGAGTCTATCACCACTCATACTTTCCTCCTTTGCAAGTCTTAAACCTCATTTCTTCATATCAAGCCTTGAAAATAAGAGAAATCCCTTAAAAGTCTCTAAAACTCTAGTTCCACACTTTCTCTTAGCATTACCTACGGTCCCGCATCTAATGGTCATGTCCCCTGCACACTTGACCACTCTATCTCTGTGTTATGGGTGCGGACCCCTGTAAAAGTTAAAAAGGCGCAAGTATATTCTTAAAAACTCACTTTGAGTCATTTCTGGAAGCTTCTAGAAGGAATCTTGAGGTGGCA